>JAQIWP010001282.1:0-16059 GCA_034695525.1 Euzetes globulus
AGCTGTTCCAGCACTCAACCACGACTATAACCTACCAGAGTTGTTTTGGTTTAAACCTGACAATTTCTGAGCGGTCATAAAATAATGAAATTCATTCTTGTAAACTTTGTCACATGCATTGAATACACTCTGCACCCTTATTAAAGTTTTTGGTTCAAACAGCTTGGTCATCTCTGATTTAAACTTTGTCTCAATGTTTACATTCTTTCTAAAAACAAAAGAAAATGTGCATTCGTTAGCATTGAAACAAAAATAATCGGAGAGAATTTATTCGCTTTAATCTCAATTCTATTTACAGAATTAGTGAATTGAAATCAAAATATCGTTAAGTATTTTGAGTTTTTCTAAAATATTGGAAAATCTTCGCATCTCTTAATTGGATTCTTGTGTTGAGTATGAGTTTGAAAATGTTAATTGACATAAAAAGAAGTCAATCTTTGATAGATTGTCATTAAAATCAGTGAAAGTTATTCCTAAAAATTGTTTGAGACTTACTTTCTTAATTGAATTCTGTTTGTTGAGGGGAGGAGAAGTGGGAAGTGTTCCCCTTCTGCGTTGGGACGGCTGCCAAAACAGTGTGTTTGTGAGACTCTTCTCTCAGTCAAAGTCATATCCTTTCATTAGGAACTCAGAATTGTGACATATCTTCAGGTGTTGTTACCAAAGGAACTGAATGTGTGTCAGATAATGAAAAGTCAATCAGTATTTCGGTTTTGTTTTGTTTTATTGCTTTTAAATCAATGTTTAGCTAAAAGTGTTTCAAATAATGAAAAACTAGTCAATGAAAGGATTAAACGAAACGAACCGAATGACGAGGAAACTGATGAAAACGGAGTACAAACAGAGGACAGTCTGACTGACATTGAAGATGTACCAGAGCCTAATGGGGAACCTAATGAGGACAGTGATAACGACACTGATAAGAACAATGACGATGAAGACTCTGAAGAGGACGACGATATAATAATTAGTTCGGATGAGGACCTGTCTGCCAGTCAGGAAGGGGTCAAACTTTTGATCATATTAGTGGACGGCTTCCGATGGGATTACGTTTCCCTGGATAAGAATCTGAAGGGCTTCAGAAAGATCGCTGAGAATGGAGTTCACGCAAAATATGTTAAACCGATATTCCCGGCCAACTCTTACCCCAATTGGTACACAATTGTGACGGGTCTTTATAGTGAAAGTCACGGCATTTTTGAGAATTATATGTACGACAAGAGTAGAGATGACTTGTTTCTAATGGCTCCGCATCCAAACGTATCGCATCAGCACTGGTGGAATCATACGGAACCCCTTTGGATAACCGCTCAGAAGAATGGGGTTAAGACTGCTATGTATTTGTGGGACGGATGCCAAGTGAAGATAGGAGAGGTTCGGCCATCTATTTGTCACAAATACCGGGCTCTTTATGAGCCACCGGTGGCAGACAATCAGACCCGAACTTATATCAACACTATTTTGGATGACTTTGCTAATGATAAATATAGACTGGCGTTGCTCTACCATGAATTAGTCGATCACAACGGTATGACATTCAACATAAATGCTATTTTTATAACACCCTTTCCCTCATCTTATAATTAAATAGTTTTGTTTTATTAGATTTTTGTTTTTATAATCATTTTCTCCTAAATAACTCATTTGACTGTAATTTTGATCTAATATTTATGTTTTACAAGATATTCGACATTTTTCCTTTTCGGCTGATAGAGTGACCACTTCATTTTACTTTACACTATGTTCTGTGCTTGAACACTTCTCCTGGTTCAGTCTTATAAATTTACATTAGGATCATGGAAGAACTATTTCTTATAAGTTGAACAAACTTAGAATCCTCTTGATTTAAAGTTAGATAGTTAATCAATAGTTATTATGGAAAAATTACTTTAATGTTCCTTGACTTCTCTTGGAAGAGGTGATCACACTATCGGCTCGAACTCATAGTTTTTTGTTGAAACAATTTTCTAATGGTTTAGTCATTGGAGTCAATAGTCTATAACTTCTGTGAACTATCGTTAGACTGAAGTTTATTTGATTTATTAGTTGTTAGTTAATCGGAAACATATGCACCGATCGTCTCATTTGTTTATTCAAAAGTAGTCTTTGACAGTTAACATCTAGCAAATACTAAATTGATATTTTGCTCAATTTCACCATTGAATCATCAATTTTACTTGTATCAATAAGAAGATTTTATCAATTTTTACATATCATAGCCATTCATGTAAAAGAATTTTTGTTAGGAAGTCTTGGTATTTTTTGGTTGCCTGGTTATTATCCTAATTACTAAGTACTAATTAGTAGTTAGGATAAGAGTAAAGCTCTAATTATCAGATTTGATAAGTATTACTCCATAAACACTCTAATATTGAGTTAGAAGGGGTATTTCAAGTAGATTTATAATATGGATGGCCATTGGGTTCAGATCAAGGCCTCCCTGTAATTTTTCACTACATTTACGAAGTATGTAGTATATAGTTTTGTCGTTCCTGATTTTTAAAACATATTAGTTGAAAGTAATTTTAGATGCCTTTCTCAATTGAGTGAAACATCATTCGTTATTCATTTACTTGGCGCCCAAATCGAGTAACTAGCTCATCTAGCAAACTCTTCATTCTCATTAATTTAATTTAACTGAAAGATCGATCAATCTATCTGTCATCTTTAAATAATACTAACTAAGCATGCAATCTATGCTTAACTTAATCAATCAAAAGGTCTTTAAAAACAAAACATTTTCATAGATTATTCACAGACTTTTTGACAAATATGTCGTTAGTTATCAACTAATTTGACGCTTTTCGAGTGATTTTTCAAAAATGACCCTAACTATGACTGACAGGCCATGTATACGGTCCCCGGTCTCGACAGAACAAGAAGGCTATCAGGGATATCGACGACATCCTTGGTGATTTGTACGATTCTATTGAAGAACGAAAAATGGAGGACGAGGTCAATGTAGTTATTGTTTCAGATCATGGAATGATATCCGAAATAGACCATGAACGTATCTATTTAGAAGAGATTCTCGACTTTAATGACGTCGACCTTTTCATTGGCAGCGAATCTGTAGCTCAGGTCTTGCCTGAAGAGGGAAAGGAGGAAGAGGTTCGTTATTTATTTATATACTCTTTCCTTTAATTACGATTCCGTCTGAGAATCTAATACTTGAGTTTATATAAGATTCTTATCTTAAGAATAATAATAATAATTTTTATGGCAAACTATTAATTATTGTGAGAGTTCCTCATTTACTGAACAAGAAGTCATTCAGACATTTATTTATTTATTTATTCGGAAATATAGGTCTATCAACAGCTAAGACAGGCTCAGGTCAAAGGTCTTAATGTCTATCGAAAGGATATAATACCGGAGAGATTTCATTTCAAAAACCATAAGAATGTTTTGCCAATTTTGTTGACTGCTGACCAAGGATATCTCATCACTCCGGTATTACTAATTAATTGGATTTGTTTTAAGCTAACCAGGCTTAATTTTAGCCACAAATCAAGTCGAAAGTTTACCCGGATTATCATAGAAGCGACAGTGCTCCCTATGGCGGCGACCATGGCTATGATCCTGATCATGTAGAAGAGATGCGCGCCATTATGTATGGTTTTGGACCAGACTTCAGAAAGAACTATACGTCAGAGCCATTGGTACAGGTGGACCACTATAACCTGTTCTGTCATCTGCTCGGCATAACAGCCAATCCAAACAATGGAAGTTTGCCTAAAATGGCAAAATTACTTAAAGGAGCAGAAAGTGATGAAGAAGAAGATGATGATGACGACGACGACGCTGAAGAAGAAGCCGCTGAACGTACTGACGATGACGATGACGACGGCGTTCCTATAAATAAGTTGCACTCAGTTCTGATCTATTGGATCGCTTTACAAGTGTTTTATCTCCTGTTTAATAAAGTTTTGTGAAATTCACACATATTTCCCAATATTTTTAACAATAAATTAAAATCGATTGAAATTACGACCAATGTTTTTAATGAAATCAAAGGGTTGATTGTCTGCAAAATTATCATTAAATTATTTCCAGTGATTTAAAAATTGCGACCAAGGGTATTGTTTTATATTTTAAATCCATTTAATTTTGTGGTCCACAGTGATGCCAGCCAAAAATTGCTACTTCTGAGTAATGGCGGCCGAAGAATCCGCCATCTTGCCTGTTATTTTAAGAAATTTAGTCTTAAAACTTGATAAATTGTTTTCATTGTGTCTTAATTAAGCTAGTTTATGCTTAAAATTTCCGGATATAAACCTATTTAAGAACAATTCTTTTTTCCCAGGCCTGAAAGGTTATGCCATGGTTAGGCCCCTAGAGCCAATTTTCATACCTAAGGAGAATATTTCAGGAAATCTGTCCTTTGCCCATCCCTCTATGAATCTCTTCTTTGAAGATAAGAAATGTTTAGATTTATTAATGAAGTGATTTATTTAATATTTAAAATTTTTTAATTCAATACAGAATTTATCAGTAATATATAATACAAATTTACATTTATGAGTTACTTGAAAGAAACTTGGCTAATTTAATTGATTTTATTTAGAAATTATTAGTAATTAAGATCTGAATTAAGAAGGGATGAAAAATGTGTAACTAATTTATTTCTAACAATAAAGTTATGGTAAAAGTAGTCGTCATTTGACTCTTTATTAAAACAATGATTCGAAGCAAACATTTATTAATTAATGAATAGTTAATAAATTTATTAATAAATTAAGAAAAATGTATTAAAAGATTATTAATTTATTTGGAGACTATTTGTGTTGATAATAATATTTGGTCTGAAAAGAGGACATCACCCGTCCGGTGCTTTTATATATCCATCCGTCGGCTCCCATTCGAATCTTTAAGCCATCGCAAAGGGCCCATCGCTCAGAGTCTTTATTGTCGGGTAATTGTTTCTCATACTTTGCTGCCTCGAATTCATCCAAGACTAAAACAGAGTCGTGTTTAAGTCTGTATATTCTGTTGTCATACTTGAGACAGCACTCCTTTGACTGACCTTTTTCTATATCCAACCAAACATAATGTCTTTGCAGGTCTTCGGTAAATACCTTTTCTTTATTGTTTGGTAAATATAAGTATTGAAAAGTGTTGCCTGTTTTGTATTCAATGGGAGGGTATGCGGGAGGGATGAACAGGCCATACGTGTTTCTGGTATCGGATAATACATAATTTTTAGTCTCCTGAAGTCTTCTGAAGTTGTATTCATAGGGAAGTGGTCGCCGTGAGCCCAGAATGTCCAGGGTTTTGCTGTCTAACTTTACTTTATGAACACATCTGACCCCTCGCTTATGATCGGCGCCTAAGATCTGTGATACAACTCTTTGATTGGGAAGTCTAAAATCTGTAGTACAATAAGCGGGTCCTCCCGGTTCTTGAATTACATTGGATTTGTGTAACCTTTGATATGAATATCGGCCCCAAATCTCTTCTATGCCTACTTTCCACTGCAGAATAGCTTCAAAACGGCCGCCCTCTGGAAGGGTAAGGATAAACATAGGCTTCTCGCTGTCGTCTTTCTGTTGAATGACTGTCAGATCCCAACAAATGGAGTCATATTTAGATTCGTTTGGCCCTAAAAACATGACTGGATTTTCATAATCTTTAGCTTTCATTCCGTCTCTATCCGGGACCAAAACTCCATCTTTAAGACAATCGCCAAAAGAGTAGTGGGATTCCAGTTCTTTGACTCGAATTTTAAGCTCTCCTTCTACTAGCACTACACCTCCCTGTTGGACAAGACTTCGAGTCTTGCCTTTTGGAAGACAATTATCCTGAACCGTAAGTTTAGTGGAAGCGCACACAAAAAGAGCAAAGTGTGGCTTATTCTCAAACTCATACCACTGACGGACAATCATTTTATCAAAAAACTCTTCAGTCATTTCCCAACAATTATCGCATTGAATGAAAGAATAGTCGAGTCTATGATAAAGACGTTTTCCCACATCTCTGTAAACCTTTTCATCGCACCGACCAAAGAGCAGTCCTAACAGTAGTTTCTGAACTCCCGCTTCTTCTTCGTTGCGAATAACCGGAAAAACTGAATTGATGTCTTGACTTTCAGTGGCCATAATTGTACCGGTTTTCGGGTGGACAGACATATAAAGCATTTGAATCTTTCCTAATCTGGTGCTGAAGAGATGTGCTCCGATCTGTGGGCGATACGATTTTTCGAACCACTCCTTAGCTTTTGTCTGTAAATTTTTTGCTGTCCACGTATTGTTGAGGTCCCATATCTCCAGATGTGAAGAGATGTTGACATGGAATGTATGATATCCTTCCTCTCTACAGAATGGCCAGTCGGAGCCGAACCACTCACCATCAAGAGAACAGACCAAATCATAGACTTTATTGAAGACTTCGCGACTAACAAATGTCAACCACTTTCGTTTGGCTACCACTTCTGCCATTCTCTTCTTATCGGGGCTTTCCTTCAGTTTAGGCTTTACTTGAATCATTCTTACAAATCAATGATAACTTTATTTGTCTTAACTTTGAACCGTTTATTAACCGTTTAATTGAGTTTCCAAATGCTTTGTTGAATTCTCGCTGTTTTCAATGGTTTGTAATGAAATTTTGTGTTATTTCAGTCAACATATTCTGATAATCCAATTGAATCTATTTAACTCTTGATATGTTGTGATCGTATCAGAGAATAATTGCGGTCTGAGTGGAGAACAGACCCAAACTGGGATTTAAATAAACAAATTTAAAATTGTCTTAAAATTATAAGTCAATTAAAGCAATGGTTCGAAACAGACATTTATTAATGAATTAAAAGAAATGTTTTAAACAAATGAATCGATTGTTAATATATTTATAGACTATTTGTATCGATAGTAGTATTTTGTTTTATAAGTGGCGATCATTTTTCCGGTGGTTTTGTAGATCCATCCGTCGACTCCCATTCGAGTCTTAAGGCCGTCGCAAAGGGCCCACCGCTCAGATTCTTTATTGTCGGCTAATTGTTTTTCGTATTTTTGTGCCTCGAACTCTTCCAGAATTAAAGTGCTGTCCTTTTTTAGTCTGTATATTCTGTTGTCATACTTGAGACAACACTCCTTTTGCTGACCCTTTTCTATATCCTCCCAAACATAATGTCTTTGCAGGTCTTCAGTAAACACTTTCTCTTTATTATTGGGAAGATATAAGTAATGCCAAGTGTTGTCTATTTTGTATTCGATGGGAGGGTATGCGGGAGGGATGGCCAGGTTATACGTGTCTTTGCTATATACTAAGATTCCGGATTCTCCCTCTTCCAATTTTCTAAAGTTGTACTCAACGGGAAGTTTGCGATGTGGGGTCAGATCTAACTTCGCTCTGTGGTTGAATCTGACGGTCCGCTTGTGATCCATCCCTAAAATGTTTTCCAATACTCTTGAATTAGGAATTCTAAACTCTGCACCACAATAAGGCGGTCCTCCCTGTGCTTGAATTACATTGGATTCGTGGAGCCGTAGATAAGCATGTCGTTCCCAAATCTCGTCCATGCCTTCTGACCATTTGGAAATGGCTTCGAAACGTCCGCTCTCCGGAAGTGTTAGAACAAACTTAGGTTTAGATTTGTCGGTTTTCTGTTGATCGACAGTCAAATCCCAACAAATGGAGTCATATCTCGATTCGTTTGGCCCTAAAAACATGACTGGATTTTCATAATCGGCGGCTTTCGTTCCCTCTCTGTTCGGTTGCAAAGTCCCATCTTTGAGACAATCGGCAAAAGAGTAAATGGGTTCCAATCCTTTGATTTGAAAACTAAGCTCTCCTTCACCTATAATGACACCTCCCTGTTGGACAAGACTTCGAATTTTGCCGCTGGGAATGCAGTTGTCCTCAACTGTAAGTTTAGCGCCAGCACAAACAAACAGAGCGAAATGCGGTAGGTCTAAAAATTCGTGCCACTGGCGGACAAACCTTTCGTCTAATATCGGTTCATTCATTTCCCAACAGTTGTCGTATTCAAGATATGAATATTTGTCTCTATGATAAAGACGTGCTCCAAGAGTTCTGTATCTCTTTCTATCGCACCGCCCATAGAACACGCCTACAATCAGACTCTGACTACCAGGGGCTTTATCATTGGCAATAACCGGATAAATAGAGTTGATGTCTTCAGATTCAGTGGCTATAATGGTGCCGGTTTTCGGCTGGCCAGCCATGTAAAGCATTTGAATCCTTCCCAATCTGGTACTGAAGAGATGTGCTCCGATCTGTGGACGATACGACTTTTCGAACCACTCCTTAGCTTTTGTCGGTAAGCTCTTTGCTGTCCACGACTCATCGCTGTCCCAAATCTCCAGATGTGACGGAATGTTGATATGGAATGAATGAAATCCTTTTTCTATAACAAAAGGCCAGTCGGATCCGAACCACTGATCATTAAAAGAAGTGAGCAAACAATACACTTTATCGATAGCTTCACGACCAACAAATGTTAACCACTTTCGTTTGGCCACTACTTCTGTATTTCTCTTCTTTTCGGGGATTCCTTTCTCTTTAGGCTTTACTTTACTCATTCTTATAAATCAATGATAACTTTATTTGTCTTAACTCTGAATTGTTTATTAACCGTTTTATTGAGTTTTCAATTGTTTTATTGAATTCTCGCTGTTTTTAAATACTTATAATTCTTTGCGATTGATTACAACGCTTGCAATCAAAACGATCCCGATTTCATTGTTTCAATTGTACTTTTTGATAAACTAAGGCAATCATTGTTTATAGCCATGACCAGGGGCGTCCTAAAGTGAAACCCAGTCTCACTTAATGAGTGCAGTGCATATAGCTAAAATACATTGAAAATCCCGCGCTTTCAACAAATAGTGGCGGAGTTTCAGAATGAAAATCCCGCGCTTACAAAATGAGGATCCCGTTCTATGAATCTTGCAATCAATTATTTATTTAATATTTTTAAACATTATAAGTTATACATTAAACGTTATAAGTTTTTTAATATATGAGGACTAATTAAGGATAACTTCATTATTTAGGCACCGACTGATATTTTGGCAAAAAATTAATCACAAATCAATTGACAGCAAATGCATTAAAAGCTATGCAAAGCATTGATTGCAAGATTCATAGAACGGGATCCTCATTTTGTAAGCGCGGGATTTTCATTTTGCAACTCCGTCACTATTTGTTGAAAGCGCGGGATTTTCAATGTATTTTAGCTATAATTTAACCAGGTTAATGTTTAACTATCTTATAGGATTTTGCGATTTTGAAACATTGCTTGCTGACACGAAAATATAAATTTCGTTTGCTATGTACAGTTTTGTGAACATTTGTGATTCTCTCCTTCAAACTCATTCTGTTCTCATGAATGCGAATATGTTATGAAAATATTGGATGAAAATTAAATCCTCTATTATTTGAAACGAAAATCGCTTTTAATGAATGTTTTCTTTTGATGCAAATAAGGTTTTAATTAAAGTATATTCTCAAAGCGGTCCTCAAAAATATTAATCTTTTAATTAAAATAATATTTGTTTATTCAAAACTATTTTCAAAACATGACTTCCTATTTGTTTTCTGGTCTCCTAATTATCAAAAATTTATTTCATTTTGAATTTATCCGAGTTATTATGAATCATACTTTTTTTAAATTCAAGAGCAGCGAACAAAGAGCAGAGATGGCCAATGAAAAATTTTTAGGGGAGGAATGGGGATGTGTATTTTGCCAAAAATCCTGGGGGGGGGGGGTAGGGTAAAATGGCGAACGGAAGTAGCGCCCGAAACTGTCATTTTCTCCTTAAATAGACTAATTTCCGGGTTTTAAGCTTAAATTAGCCTATTTAGGCTATAATTAGGCTATTTTGCAAATTTAATTAGGCTTAACTCCTTCAAATGAAGAACAAAATAGCGGATTTTCAGTCTGCCATTTGCAAAAATGTCTGGTTTTTGGTTGACATTACCTAAAAATCCTAAAATCTGTCAAATTTGCCGCTTCGCTCGCTGGAGCCTCGAGGGAGGGGGTTGTGGTGTATTTTCAGTTTACCGGAGGAAACGAAATACAGCCCCCTATTGGTCATCTCTGGTAAAGAGATACTTTTTTAGGTAAGTAGACTCTTATAGTTTACATATTTAGTTTAAAATTGTTATACAGGAAAACTCACTATTTATCCATCATTTTGCCACAAAATGGCCACAATATGGTTGGTTTAAATTGTATTTAATATTAATTTAGGAAAAATGAAAGTCATAGAGCAAAATGTTTGACGAATTAATCCATAGATTCATTTTTAGAGTGAGTTTGCGTATCAATGTTTTAGTTAAGTTTGCTAATTTGAATTCATTTGAATAATTGGATGAGGTAATTAAATTAATATTCTATTATTTTGTAAGTGAGATTCAATTGTCGACATAACTGAAATTATATGAACCACTTTATATGACCTAATAATACATTTTGAGAGATAGCTCCAAAAAACAATTAAAAATTAGAAGTGCTCTTGGGCGATCACATTTTTCAATGTTTGTTAAAATTTGTTAGTTGCCGTCACTGGTTCTGCTTCTTTTAGTGATTTACATACCCAGATCAATTATGCAAAACTACGAATCAGTTTGAATGCAGATGTGTTTCAATAAACAGAAATAAGGGAACTTTGAAAAGTCCTCTCTTTTAAATCAGGGTAACATTCAAAAGGCTTTTCTGTAAAAGTTGAATAAAAAACTTTTTCAAACCGAACTATGGATTAGATTTATATTTGTGTCAAATGAAAGGGGAAAGCGTTACAAAACACCAGACCAATTGCTCTTTCAATTCATCCAAAAAGCTTTTTATGAATTTCATTGACTGACAGAATGATAGATGAGTTCTCAATTAGTCATTTTGCTAGATACTTTTATATCAAATAAGAACAATCTGTTTATAAAATGTGTATTAATTCCTCATTCGCTGCAAAATTTCAATTTTACGCTACAGTTTCGGCCAAAATATTTATTAATGAGAGGCAAAGCTTCAAATTAGGAAAGGGTTGACTCGATTTGCATAAAATTTGTCAAAAATTATATTTTGGCCGATTTGTTACGCTTTGGTCTAAAATAGCTTTCATAATGTTTTAATTCAATTTCGATGCAAATAATTTCGGGGAACGACTCATATATTAAATTTCAAACCCGAAAATGAATTGAAATTAATTTCAGTTAAAAATTTGATTCAAACCAAAGATTAGAGGAATGAAAATTCAATTCTGTGTGAATATAATGGGAAAGACTTAATTTGATTTAATTTAATGAAAAAACAGTGAAACACAGTCTGAAGTCTGCTCTCTATTATTCATCATATGATTGATGATTGTATTCTGTGCTGTAAAACAATATTTCCCTAAAGAATTTGCCAAATTTTGCTCTCCTTTTCACTACACTCTGTGTCTGAGCGAAAAACATTAACAAAATACTAATTCTGAATATTTGTCTCTTGTTTTTCAATACCCTTAGCAATTGACTCGATTGGAAGCCACATCGGTTAGGCTCCCCTTTCCCTCTCATCTAACAAATGATTTTTCAATGCAAATCACTTTCTCCTATATTAACGTTTGGGCAAAGTTTTGGCCCAAAAACGCCAAAATACTTATCAATATTAGACATTATTAAGTGAAACACAGAATACCAATGAGTTTGATATCTTAATAACTTGATGACATTTACATAAAACCATCATACCCTCCTCATATTATGCAGATGTTGTTATAATTCTCTGAATAACAATATCTGAACATCGTTTGACTCAAATAATTTCAAGATTCGATAAATAACGGGAATTTCAAGAATTTTCGCACAACTATTAAAATATTTCTAATAAAGGGATGAATTTCTTTTTCTACTTTATTTATGTTATAAGAAATCAAAAGAATTTATTGAAAAGAATACTTTGAATACTTTAACTCATAAGTGACAAAATGTATAGTATTTTTCTGTTGAGTTAACACAAACTAAGCCTGAATGAGATGATCAAGCTAAATATTCTAATGAATTTCCCTTTTAAACAGAAATTTTTTACTTATAAAAGATTTATTGAATTGCTAAAGAAAAATGATCCACTTTCTATATTCTTCTTAAAGATTAGCACTGAAAATATTAAAAGAACATTTTATTAAACATTTAGTGTACATTCTAGACCTTGTACATTCCAATCTCATAAGAAATGATTAAAACATAATTATATCACATATTTTTACTTATGCTCATCATATACATGTGTATCTTGTAACACCATCTGGGTTATCACTATCATAAGTTACATGAAAACATAAAAACATGTAATATGCAATGTCAAGCAATTGAGTAACTATTCTGTAACAATTATTTTTTTTAATTAAACTATTAAGATAATTGCTAATTGATAAAGATGAGCACATCCATTTACTGGATGCTCCGAAAAGTGACGGCCGCTATAATCATAATAGTGATGTACATCGGATATCCGTCTTATAACATAATGTTGTTATTAAATCAATTGATAGTCAAAAGAATATCAAAGAAATTATATTTCGAATTAAATGACAAAATCTATGAATACACTCATTCTGTGCTCTTCTTCTATTTAGATCTCTTCGCAAAAACTCAGGTAAAAAACCAAAAAACCACCGAAAAATCTGATGAATAATTCAATTCAAGTTTTATTACTTTTATCACTGAAGATAAAAATCTATGGTGACATTGAGAAAGTGCTGAATTCGAGGTCGGATAACTTTCTCTGCTTATGTAACCACCAGTGCGGAGTCGATTTCATAAACCTAGAACACTTTCTGCACAAGTTGGGCAAACTGTCTCGGATCAGATTTGTAACAAAAGAACCCTTTCAATACATTCCGCTAATTGGATACACATTTTTTATGGTAAACGAAATCACTTTTAAGGAACAAATTTCATGTTTTATTTTCATGTCTTTCTTTCAAATGATTGAATTCACCAAATATTCTATAAATAGTTAATTGAAAACTCCTTTATTTGTGTGTTGACAGCACTTATGTTTTTATGTCAAAAGTGGAAAGGGGCCAAATTCGGAGCTCAAACATCTGACCAAAACACTCGAACATCTCAAAGATAATGATATTCCTGTGAGTATTGTGTCAGACATTGAGAATGAAAGAGAAAATCATATATATTTCAGACACACAATGTCTGAGCCATCGATAGACAAAAAATAACAAATCTTATGCTCAGCTAATGCTTTAGATGTTGTGTCCGCCCAACCAGTAATTGCAGACAACATTCCAATCAATAACTGAAATTCAATTATATTAAAACAAAAATTAGTTTCGACCACAAACTCAATGGACTGTAAAAGATTGTATAAAAATACATTTTTGGAAATAATTTACTCTCAATTCTATTTTATTAAGAGCTGGATATTATTGTTCCCCGAGGGAACATTTTATGATGTAAGATATCCGGATCTCGTGGCTAAGAGTGTCAATTATTGCAAGAAAATAGGTGTTGAACCCTTTAAAAACTTGTTGACGCCTCGTTCTCGAGCACTCAAAGAAATTAGCAAACATTTTAGGAATAGGCTAGATGGAATTCTTGACATTACAATAGTTTATCCGCACTCCAGAGGAAAGGATGGTTCGAGGCTATCATCGCCTTCTATTATCGGTAAAACTAAACTCAAACCTAAGCCTAAAACTAAACCCAAACCTTATTTTCCATTTAATCCTTTTACTGATTGACAAACTCCGTCAGAGTATTTCAGCGGCTTTTATACAGAAGTGGAAATACATTTCCGACTCATTGATATCAAACACTTACCCGAAAGCGAAGATGACTCAGAAAAATGGTTATATGACTTATTCCGCAATAAAGACAGACTTCTAACCGAATACTACTCTACAAACAGAACAGTGGCCGAAGTGTTCAATTACGGGCCCGGAATACTTCATAGGAATAATCGGAAGACCACTTTTCTGATTAATATTTCATTCATCTTATTAATTTTACCCTTCTTTTTCATATCAAACGGGTTTTTAATCTATCTGTCCATTTATTTTGCACTTTTAACCATTTGTACGATTCATTTGTACATTACTTTCCATAACTTATAATAAGAAATGAATACTTGGTTTTTATGATAAATTTTTTTAATATTTATTATTGTGGTAGTTTTAGTTGAAAATCAAATCGCATTATACAAATTATGAATTCATTTTGAATTTTTGAACATTAGATGGAATTAAGATATATTTTTAAAAAAGGTTTTGAAACGACGTCTACCATTTGTTGCCGTATCCACCCCATCCACCGATTCCTCGGTTCCAACCACCCCATCCGCCTAAACCAGAATTAACGAGACCGCGACCACCCCATCCGGCGCCTCCCCATCCGCCCAAACCGCGTCCGCCCCATCCAGCACCACCCCATCCCAGGCTTCTTCCACCCCATCCGCCTAATCCGCCCAATCCGCGACCACCCCATCCGGCGCCTCCCCATCCGCCTAAACCGCTGCCGCCCCATCCGCCTAAACCGCGGCCGCCCCATCCGCCGCCTAAACCGCGGCCGCCCCATCCGCCGCCCAAACCATAACCTCCCCATCCGCCTAATCCGACATTAGCGGCGGCAACTCCGATCAGAACAGCTAAGATCTGTTTGAATCAAAATCAAGCAATTAATTCAATATTCGACTGAAATTAAGACAAAAATCATAAAAATAGTTCGAAAACTTACCAGAAGTTTCATTTTTGTGTTAGTTTTGAGACTTGAAATATATTTCAGGAGAATTTGTTTCAAAGCACTTGAAGTGATATGATTTTGATGTGAATTATCCGCTCCTTATATACTCTGACAAATCCTTGGATTTTCTGGATTTTCAAACTATATCTGATATTCTTATCTCTGGTAATGAACTTAACGTTCAGAGAATCAGAGAAGAGCTCCAGGAGCTAAACGCTGTTGAGGTAACCAAAATAATTATTGATAGTTGGGGCGGGTATCAGATTAAATGCTTAATTAATAAACATCTGTAAACATCATTGGTTTGACGGCAAAAAAAAACTTTGAATTTGTCTTTACATCAATTGAATATTAAGATATTTTCAAATTAATTATTTTTTTACTATTACTGAAAGGCTTGATATTAAAAAAATGCTGGGTTATCTTTCAAGAATTTATGTTCTTTTTCTTCTTTTTGAACTTGTAAATACATTATCCGAATTCTATTTTTATTTTCCAAAATATTTTGGGGGAAGACAAAGACCAGACCAGAAGCCTTTCCCAAAAGCTTTTTTAAATAGCATTTCGGATAATTTCCTCGAATATTAATTAAGTGATTCAATAGAAGAAATTGAAGTTTAAAAATAGTTTGTCATTACCTTTGCCTTCGATTTCGTTTTCATTTATTTATTTTAATTGGATTTTATAAATTATTGCATAGAATGCCAATTAATTTTTTATTGTATATTCACTACCAATAAATTGACCAAACTCTTTTTTTTTATTTCAAAATCTTTTTTATAAATTGTTTTCTGCCTAAGCAAAGCACATGAGTTCTAAACAAAAGTATGATAACAATCTCGATCGTTTTAATTCTTTGATCATTATTCAAAAGACTCAATAAAAATAAAAATAGTTTATCTTTTTCAAAATATATTTTAACTGGTACACATACTAAATCTATAACTGAATTTGTCAAATATCTGCAACATCGATCAAATGTAGAGTGGGCAGAAATCGAAATTATCTTTTTTAGGAGAAATATTTCGAGAAATATTTCTAGAAATAATCTAAAATAAAGAGAAATTTTCTCTTCTATGGGAGGTCCACATAAACACTGCATTCAATGGGAGGTCCACAGTTTTCAATGCAGTAATATTTAACATTGTATTCAATGGGAGGTCCACAGTTTTCAATGCATGTAATATTTAACACCAGAAATGGCCAATAGGGAGTTGTATATCCTCCGGTAAACTTAAAATACCTCCTACCTTATATTAAATTAAAGGTTTGGGTTGTAAACTTGATTTTATAGAAAAGAAATTCATCACATCCATTTAATCAATTGATTTTACATTTTTGTTGTTTGCATAGAAGTTCTTA
>JAQIWP010001283.1:0-16051 GCA_034695525.1 Euzetes globulus
CCATTGGCATGATATTGAATTTTTAAAGCAGACCAATAATTTTTATTGTACTTAAGCTTGACAAAAATAGATATCTTAGATTTAGAATCCGAGCATATTCCATTGTCAGTCCTATCAATGTCATTACATCAGGCTAAAACCATCTTGACTAATTTATTGTTATTCGATAAATAAATTTAAGGCAAACTAAAAACATTTCACCAAATATACGATTACTTTTCAAAAATAAAAGGTTTACTCAATTATTAAGGCTATTTTATTAGAACTCGTTAAAATTGGACAAGAGATGTTTGAATGTCAGCATTTGGAATTTTATTTGTTCAATGATGCTTTATAAAATGAAAAATAAATGAAAACTTTGACAGCTCTGTTTATTCAGTCAAAAATATAAGGTATAAATTCCTTTCACATAAAACATTTTTTCAAGAATAAAAAAGTTACGGCCTATTAAAACCATTTTTCCTTTCACTTTTAACTATTTGGTAGTGCATCTGGACGTTATTTGCCATTATTTTGTTTCTAGATAGAATTTGAACAGTCTTAACTTATATTTATTTTGTGACATAAAATAACTACCATGATTATTGCGAAATACTGATGTTTTATTCTGTATTTTATTTCAATGACTAATACTTTTCAAAATAAAGTGACAGTTTTCCATAAATCTAGGTAATTGATAAGTGAAATATTTTAGTTAAAAAGCAAAATTTGTCATGTTAATCGAAAATTGATGAAATATTATTTAATTTGATATTAATCCTTTTCGACTTCTCCAAGTAATTAATTTACTAGGAAAGTTTTATAAATAAAATAATTGATTCAAATCTTAGAAGTTACAGTCTATTAAATGACTTTTTTGGCAAGATTATTTTTTCCACTCTTGATATTTGTTTATTTGAATGTTGTTTGCAAAAAAAAATTTAAAACGATTTTTATTTACTTTAAGCATGCAAGTTTCTTTAAACTAGTCAATTATTGAGACAATATTTGATTCTGCAGGATTTTTTTACGAAGAATAACAAGCAGTTTATGTGAAGATTTATTATTTCCTTGTACAATTTTTTTCTCGTATATAATGTGCTTTCAAAAAAAAATCAAAAAATTTCACTTCATTTGACTGACGTTTTTTGATTCCTGCAAAATGTATTTCCAATATTTTCTCGTTATTATTGTTTTTCCCTTCTTATCAGAAAAAAGGTTTTTGTTATATTCTTGGCAGATATTTTGTTAGGCTTTTTATTAGTTATTTTATTGATTTATCGAGTATTACATGAAATTGTTTGAGAAAGTAATTATGTTTTTTCAATCATTCACTTCAATCATTTGTCTGAAAATTTCCGGCATTTTTTCAATACAATGCTTTGAATATTTTTCTATCAATTTTTTACGTAATGGAAATCCTTAATGAAAACTGGGTTTTCATATAAAAATACATTAAAATTCTATTTTAACCATGATATAAGCAAGCTGTCTTTAAGATAATAAAAATCATAATTTTATAGCTTGGTTATCTGATTAAAAATTTGTATTTCTTGATTAAATTCTATTTTCATCATTAATAATGTTTTGTAAAAAGTTGTAGGTTGATTTTATTTATATTAGCATGTTTCTTTTTTAAAAAAAAAGTAATTTTGAATTGAATAGCAAAAAGAATATTCTGTAGATTTTATTATGAAAATAAACAGAAATGAGTTCTTATTTTTCTTTCAATTGAATTCATTAAAGTTATTTTGAAATTCTTTTGAAAACTTTGTGTAATGATTAAATAAATTAAATAAATTACCAGAACCTTAATGAATAGATGAGTTTTGTAGACATTTGAGACCAATAGTTCAAAAGTTAATGCATTTATCAAGAATTCTGTTGTGTATTAGACTTTATGGGAAGGTTGGGAACACAGGAGAGGGAGAGAGAGAGAGAGAGAGGTAATGGAGGGCAAGAATAGTTACAAGATTTATTAGATGAAATCTCATTCATTTAATTATTGAATGAGTTTAATAATTTAAAAATGCCCCTGGGCAATTCAGAGCATTTGGAGTGATATCTGGCTGTAAAAACTGTTTGAACTTTCAAATTATTGATAGATAAATATGTTTCTCCAAAAGCTTTAATAAATTTTGACTTGAAATCAGAGCAAACATTCTGAGCCCTCGAAGGCATACGAAAAGAATCTTTTGATAAATAAGAACTCGAAACTAATTTCAGAGATTTTCGTATAGATTTTCGCCCATTTGTGCTGTGATTGAAATCTTTCGGAAATTATATTCTGATGCAAAAGGAATGCCTGGAAGCAATGGATTGGTTACAGCGAAATATGATTGTCGCGCACTTGTACTTATCAATTACCATCATAAGTGATTTGAATTTTTCTTTCTAGGCAATAATAGCCAGGATATGCCGGAATATTCTTGAGTTTCTTCCGCATATTCCTTACCACAGAAGTGATAATTTTAGTTTACAAACTTGGTCAACAGAGAAATAATATTTTTTCAAGGATCATTCTTTAATTTCTAGATGAAATTTATTGAATTATATTGGTAAGGGGGTTCCACTAACAATTAAATGATCCTGCATTAGATCAATCCTAGCAGAAATAAGAAGAATATTCTGAGTACATTGCTAAGGGCACTGGCCCAGAATAAAAGGTTAGACCGAACAGATTGTCTGAGAAGATTAAATTGCAGTTCAGAATAAATTGCCAGTGCTCGAATAAAAATAATAAAGTTTCTTAATCAGTCATCATTTGTGATCAGATCACTACTACAGCTCTTCACATATTCTTGTGTCAAATCGTACGAGAATTGATTGAATGGGAAGTCTTTAAAGTACTCTATATTTAGTACAAGTCTTTCCAATTGATTAAATAAAACTATGTTTCTCTCAATTATTTTTATTGAAGATAATTATTTTCGTCGAATTAATTCTCTTCTTGTAAGTGAGCTGTAGTTCCTCCATTATTTTCCGGACCTTCCCTCCCCTTCTTTACAGTTGTCTCTCTCTCCCTCCCTCTCCCTCTCCTTCAATACTCGCATCCATTGTTCATGAATTTAGTGTTCAAACCGTTAGAATAGGTCTTTGAGAGGACTCACTGTTTATGAGTGACTGAGTCCTGAAAAGTGATAAATGAGTTTTGCCATTAGAGCAGTAGGAAAGGCTTGAATGGCACAGACTCACAGACATGTACTCTTGGCACCCTTTACTATTATTCACGTTATTACTCGCAATTTTATTTGTTTTTCTACCAATTTCTCAACACAATTGCTAACAACACAGTCGTAGCCATTCATTGGCATCGCTTTTCATTCTGAGCTCCTCTCAATAATTTCTCATCTATTCAGTGCCTGAAAAAGAAAATGCTTGATAATCATGCACTGAATTGGAATTTCTCTTGTTCACTTCTTTTCAAAAAGGCAAAGATCATTTTTAATTTTATATTTATACTCTATTATTGAAATGAAATGTAATTCATTTCAGACAATAATCTATTCATTCAAGTTTTGCCGACAATTTAATTATACAAAAAGCTCTGTGTAATTGGATCAGCCATTCAGTACGTAATTAGATTCCATTTACACTCAATTTGTAACAACCTTTTCGTAAAAACCTTAACTGAATGAAATAGATCTCAATTAATGTGTTCCTGATAATAACTTATTGATAGAATACCTGTACCTGCTAGTAAATAGAGTACTTGTACATGATTAACTTTGTGATTTAATAGCTTTTATCCAGATTATAAAAAATCAACCAGCAAAAATATCTACGTGATTAAAATTTTGAACAATTCTTATACTGTTTTGTACTTGTACAATTTAGTATTTATTTTGATAAATGTCGCCCTGAACATTTTTTATAAGTTTTATAATTATTAAATTAATATTGGTGTTTTACCCATGCTTAATGAATGAGCCATCGCTTTTTAATTGATGTTGTTTTGCATATTCCTATTTTAAATGTAATTATACTGAATGGTAAACAAGAACAATATAAAGACTTAATCCGAATATAAAAACATTTTTCTCCCCTTTTATTTGTCTCTGGCGTAATATTTTAATTATAATAATGAATAAGTTATAATAACAAGGAAAACACTCGACCCGCAGGAATGAAAAACAATGTCGACATGTCGGGAAAAAAGGAACAAGAATATTAAAAAAATAGTTTGTTTCTAATATATTAGAAACCGTTTTTACATTTACTATAATCTAATGAATGATTTATAAAGGCGTGGATTTGAATATTTTTATTCAGGGTAGGAAAGCCTTTTGAGATTTTCAATCCATTATATAACTGGAACTTTATTGTGATAGAAGCAAGGTGGTCAACCAGAATTTATCAATTTTATTGTTTGATGAATGCTATTTTGTTTAAATTATTTTCCACCTTGGTCATCATGCAAGAAATTGTACTAACTTTTCTAAACAAAAATAATATAGTTAATTAATGTGAGCCTGGCAGCTCTCGATTTCCAAATTAAAGCCACCTTAGTGGCAGATCAGTCTAGTGTTTTAATTAATTGCAAAAATTCTCAGAATACCTTAGTTAAATCCATTAGCACCAAGCAATTTAAGTAATATGCAAAAGCAATTTTACAGCAATTATCAAAATTGATTCTGGTGGCTGCAATTGAAATGACAGAGAAATTGACGTTTATAATCAACTTGCAATTTATTATTTATGGCCTCCATCATGATTGAAGCGAAAAAAATGGAAATCTATTTGACCTAAAACTTTTACTGATAACTTTTTTTTTAATAATGGTTAAACTCAGTCAACCTGGTGTATTAAAGACTTGAGTTAAATTGCTGTTCTGGGGCAATTTCCTTTATTTTACTATTATAATAAAGTGAAGAAGTATATAAATTCACCTCTCTTAGTTTCATCCCCTTTCTTAAAACAATATAATATTGTTAAAATGATGATGGTAAAACTTTTAAAAATATGAAAATTAAAAAATATTTATATATTTTACAGAAAATAACTAATCTATTTAATTTAACAATTAATGGACATTATTGTCTTGCTAAATAACAGTCGCTAAATACTTGTTTTTCTGCTCGTATCAATAACTATGATGGACTTTTATTGACTTTAATGGGAATTATGTATTTTTATTACATTATAGTTGTGTTTTTATAGCCGTTTCCACAGTTTTTCTTTCCTTTGAAGAGCTGTTATTAAGAGCCCAACAATGAGGAAGGCGCCTATCTTTATATTCCCCTTTGAAAGTCCAGGTCCTTTTCTCTATCCCTATCTTGAGTGACATTATCGAAAGGCATTAATTTCTATTTACATAATACTCAATGAGGATAAATATATTGTCGGCTATTATATGGTGGATGGGAATGGGTTTAGTGGGACAGACGTTTGCATAAAAATAAAGACTGACTGCGCTATTCTTCTAACTGTTATTCTGTGCTAAAGCTTTCGCAATGAATTTGTCGTTTGGGAATTGTTTGGCTGTGTTTTTGTTGTCATTTTTCTGGTTTGTCAGCCCTTTGAAAAGGTACAAGAGCATACAGAATATTCTGTAATGATTGAACCAAATATCCATTTTAATTAGCGTAATGGCCATTGAGAATCTCGAATCGAATGGAGAATAATTACCCAGATAGTGCTGTCGTGATCGTTTAAGTATTGAATAGGGTCATTCTGGCTATTAATGTAGTTTTCCTATTGATCGGAATTGCGCAATGACAAAGGATTAATTAGTAGGCTCGGGGACATTGTTAAACTGTTTTAACAGGAATCTTTGGTCTAGCTGTAGTTTGACTCAATCTAGATGATATTCTTGTTAAGAATGATCATCTTCGTCTTCATTAAACATAAGAAATAAATTTCATTAATGAAATTTAATGGTCTTGGTCATTATCTTAATTTATATGCATATTTTATTAGTTTGAATGAGCAGTTTATTGACTTTATGATTAATCAAAGATGAGTTAAAAGTAATCCAGATGATTGAAATTGACCAAACTTGAAAAAATAAGATAGACCTTTATAATTATTGTGGTAAAAAAGAATTTTAACAAGGATTGAATGTGACTGACAATCAAATTAAGTGTAAAAATTTTGTCAGTTATTCTTGTTTTTCAGTTGACATATAATTTGAAAAAAATGAGTTAATAAGTTTGACAAATAGCCAGGAATCGATAAAAAATGTGTTCAAGCAATTCAAAAATCATGACAAATTGGAAAATAATTTCACATTTAATTTAGAGCCAAAAAAATCTGGCGATAAATTCTGGAGATTTTTTCTGTCAATTATAAGAAAATCCGGACTTAAAGGAATTGATTGAAAAGAATTTTGTGAAATAAATGGATGAGTTTTGTCCAGAAAATGCGAAAAAATGGTTGAAATGCTTTTGTGGGCAAACTTCGAGTAAAGTGACCAAATTTCAAAAGGGTTTTGACTGCAATTATGGACTATCTCGGTCTAAGAAACATTTTTCAAATGCAAAACTTATTCTTTTAAAATGAGGTTCGACTGTATTATATGACTGACTTCTTCTGAAATTTGAAATTTCACTTTAAAAATAATCTAGATCTTATTAAAAATTCCAAATATTTTCAAAAGTATTTTTGTTCTGAACTTAAATATAATAGAATAGAATTTTTTAATTACATTTTTTTCGAATATTTGCTTAAATCTTGTAGAATTCAGAACAATCTTGGAACATTGATCACCTTGGTTGTGAAATGAGAATAGTTTATAGAGCGAAAAAATGAAAAGATAAATAGAAAAGGAATTTTATTTTTTAATTTTGATTTCTTTGTTGAATTATTTTCCAGTTGAGACGTAAAAGACGGACCAAATTCTTTAAATGCTTTTTAAGAGTAAACCGAAAATTTTTATATGAAATTCCGTTCCGTTAGAATTGGTTTTACAACTCAATAGTCGAAAACACAGAATAAAACAAAGAGTTATTCAATTCAATTGGAGTTTGTACTCATAGCCCAGCGCAGAGACATGCGCTCCGACAAGGCACCAGTACCTTTAGGCAGAAACAAAATAGTTCTAGCCGCTAACGGATAGCGATCGGCACAGAATATTCAGTGCTTCAGTAGCAACTCTCTATCTTCCTGTGCAGAGCAAATGTTGTTTAATATCTTCAGAAACTTTTTTCCCACTCAGAATAATATTAAATAGTTTTCCTTTCACTCAGAATAGAATTCTTGATATTTTATTTCATCAATAATTGGTGTTTAATATATGAGTGAAGTGAAGCCTTAAATGTGTCTCAAAACTGTGTCATTTATAAAGTAAGTTAAAAATTCTGTGTCGATATTCTGTGCCCGTCGAATGTCAAATAGATTTTGAATTCTGTGTAAAAACTCAATAAAAAGTAAATAAAAAATTTATTCTGTGTTGAGTTGGTGTGAAAATTCCTGGAAAAAAAGAAGGAAAGTTGCCTTTTCTTGGTTGGGAAAAAATTTGAAAATTATTCTGTGCTGAACAGCACTCCTTCAGTAATGAATTCCTGTTTACAGTGAAGTGATTTTGAAAAAAAAACGGCATTACTTGAGACGAATAGAGAGAAAAAAAATGTCTTCAATTGAATTGAACACAACATTAGTGTACGAATTGAATGACACATACATTGATGGATATAATGGCAGTGCTAATGATAGGCCAGGGCCAGCACAGGTCAGCCCCAACTCCTGGTTCGAACAGCAGACATTAAGAAATGTGCTGATCATTTCGTGCTACACACTTATAGTAATAGTTAGTCTGTGCGGTAATCTCCTGGTGTGCAAAATAGCCTTCACTAAGAAGAAGATGAGGACCACCACAAACATATTGATAGCATCCCTGGCCTGCAGTGACATTGTTATGACGGCGTTCAACATACCGTTCAACATAGCCCGCCTGCTATTGCCCTACTGGCCATTCGGCACATTCCTCTGCTTCTTCGTGCCGTTCATACAGACCTCCTGTGTCTATGTGTCAACGTTTACAATGACTGTTATATCGCTGCACAGGTGGCGGACAATTACGAAACGGTCGTCCTTTCGGTCCTTCTCACCGATCAGACTGTTCGGCCTGATTGCCACCGTTTGGCTCCTGGCAATGTTGTTCTCACTGCCGGTCGTCTATTTCAATACGTTGAAGGAGGCGCCCGTCGGCGGCCAGAAGTTTATCAGGTGCCGGGTCAAGTATCCGGACATTGGCTTCGATTTTAAGCTGTTCCTGTCTGTCGAAATTATTCTGACCCAGTACTTTATACCGCTGGCCATCACCTGTTTTGTCTATTCCAAAATCGGTTGCATTGTTTATAGGCAGGGTAAATTAGCTGGACAGTCTAATGATGAGAGGAAGCGCCGCCAGATTGAGGCCAAGCGTCGACGAATTATTATGTTGGCCCTGGCTGTCATTGTATTCGCTGTCTGCTGGTTAGTTTTTTGATAAAATTTTCAAATAAACAAGTATCTTTTTAATTACAAAAGTGGTTATTTTCATGTCAGTATATTTTTCAAAAAGTATGGTAATTTTATTTATGAGAATCTATTCAAGATGAAACATGTTTTATTTTTATGTTTTTCCTTGATAAGCATGGTAATTTTTATTATGTTAATATGATATTTGCCAGACTTAACATGGTTATTAATAAAGATCATTTTAATAAGAAACATGCTATTTTTATTTTTATAATATATAGGCAAGTTTATTTTTTTGGTTGAATATTTTTCCATAACAATCATGATGCTTATTTGCTTGTAAAAACTTTTTTTTATGTTGACCTGGATAACATTTTCCTGAATAACATTTGAATGTTCTAAATCTATTTTATTGCATAAGTTTTCCCATTGAAAAAGTTATCTTGTTTGTATTAAAATGATATTTATATGATTTTTGTCTAAATGATCCAGTCTACTTCAAATAGAATTTATTTTATGATAGTTTAAAATGTTTGTATCGCTTTATAAATAGCTCCGGGGCTTCATTTGTCTATTCCTTGCAAGAGAATCATACAAATGTAGAATCGATAAAAGGCCAGAAAATAACATTTTCAATATATTCCTGGTCTTTGTCGGGCTTCCAAACAGTTATTAAAAACCCGTTGAATCAAAAACTAATTAAAAACTTTATCTTAATATAAAACTTTCTGGCTAATTTGATAAATCAATAATCTGGATATTATTACGACTTTAGGACTAATTCTTAGGTAAATTAATTTTAAACATTAGGTTAGAGTATGGGCGACGAACCGGTGCTAATACCCGGCCCTGTCTGACAGCAACATTTGCTGATTGACAAATATTTATTGGCAGGGGAAATTAAGAGCAAGTTTACAAAATAACCTCTATTGAATTGAATCCAGCAAGGTTGAATTTTATCGAATAAGAATCCTATCAATTATTAATTCAGACTTTTAGTTATATTTTTCTATTGATTTAATGTGGTTTTGGCTGAAAACCGTTTTATCTTGATTATTGACAAACCATTGATCTTTTATTCCGTTGCCATTGTTTTCGAGGCTTTCTTTTGTTTTTATAAACTTTTATATTATTTTTTTTATTCTTGCGACTGATCTATGAAAATATTTATCAATCATTTTGTTGTTCCTTTCATTCAATACGTTTACTTTGTCTGTGATTTTCATTGAATAAGTTTTTAGATCAGAGATGGCCAGGGTATCTGACATGTAAATATCGATTATCTTGTTTCTATGCTGACAGATCAATAAAATTAACTTTTAAACATGAAAGATAGATTGGGAATAAGATAAAATATCTTGTTAATTAGGAAATTTCCCTGAAAAGATGGAAAATAACAGTCTTTTATTATAAGTACAAAGTTTTGAATGAATTCTTAATTTATTTCAAAAATTTGAATGAAAATAGGTTGTCCTTAATATAAGCATGCTATAAAATAGGTAAAATGGTGTGAAATGGTATTTATCATTAGACTATCTTGACCATCTTTGGTTATCTGGCAGAATATACAATTTTATTATGAATAATGGATTTTGTTTTTGTTTGGATGTCTTTCAAAACAGTAATTTATTGCTTACTTTTCACTGTTTAGGGCACCGATTAATTTGTACCATCTCTTCGTCGACTTCAAAGTCTTCAAACATAATTTCAAAGTGTTCGTGGTGGTAATATTAATATTTTTGTTATTCTTTATCAAAGTACATTCTAAATAAATGATCCAGAACATAAAGTTTGCTTTTCTTCATTGAAATCACTTGACATGAAAAATGTAATGACAGAAGTCTTTTGAGATTCAGATTTGAAGAATATTTTTCAAGAATATTCTGTCCTAATGAAGGGAACATATTTATAATGTTCATAATTACTTCCTTACATAAATTAAATAAGATTACTCAG
This sequence comes from Euzetes globulus, assembly GCA_034695525.1. NCBI lineage: Eukaryota > Metazoa > Arthropoda > Arachnida > Sarcoptiformes > Euzetidae > Euzetes > Euzetes globulus. The sequence continues at coordinate 10,336 of JAQIWP010001283.1, forward strand.
AATAAAAGTTTTTTCATTTGACCAAGATTACCCAGAGACTAAAAGATCAAAATTTATTCCGTATGCTATGATAATAATTTAATTTTTTCTTGTTAAAAAAGCATAAACAGTACTATTTATAGAATACTTTCATTTCAAACTTGATAATCGCCATCGATTCTCACTGAAATGACCCAGATATTAAATCAATTTGCTCAATCCTCACATATTTTCAATCGAATCTTTCCAATTCAGTTGGTTCCTGATTAAATAATCAAGGGAATTATATTATGTTTGATGTTTAGCCATATATTCCGGATTTGCATTCCAAAGGGAATTCTATCTTTTTCACTACAATTACTATAAGCAATGTAGTATATAGTTTTGCCGTTCTGATCCGTCCACCCCTCCCCCGCGGCTTGGAGGGGCAGATAGTGATTTGATAGATGCCATGTTAAGTTTATGAGATAGGTAAAAATAGATGTGAGAAATCCCATGTTAAGTCTATGGGAGAGATTTTTTTAAGTTAATCTTGGCAAATTATTTATATTTACTATTCATATATTAAAAAAAATTTCAATGAGTTTTCCAATTTGATTTATTTTACTCTTGATAATTATTTTCTTGAACACTCAAAAGACACAATCATTTTATCAAAACCCTGAACAATTTTGAGGAGTATTATTTTAAACTGTCTTATTTACGACTTGATTTGTAGTGTCTATTAACTTTTATTAATTAAAATATCTTGTCTGTTTATTACACTTAGTGTCATTGGCTGGCCATGTCTTCTGTTTGGTAAATAAACAAGTTCATATTATTCTTGTTCCTTTTGTTCTCCGCCAAATTTAATTAAATTTTTTTATTTTATTTTTTGTTATTTCTTTCATTTAATTTCTCTTCCGAACCATTAAACAGAAGTCTTGACTCTTCATTGAATTAATTCAATGAATAACTAATTTTCTCTTGAATTTCTTTGCCCACATTTAATCAACAAATTTGTGCCTGGTACTTTTGAAAAAACAGTTACAATCCATTCATATACTGTTATTACAACGCCTCGTACCGGGCAATGGTGAAGGAGTCGCTGGAATGCGTGTTCCGGTGCCTGAAATACTATAAGGTACAGTCGGACAACATTGGCGAGACCTGTGCTGATGTGGACGACGAGAACACAATTAGGGACTGCACAAAGTACACTGTTTGTAATACCGAGCGCATTGAGATGCTCGATAAGAATAAAATCAATGTCAATGTCAAATAGAAAAACCAGACAGTGCTAGTTAATGTGACTGGTCAATATTTAGAGGTTCTTGGCTCGACTGGTGTTAATGAGCTGAAAGCACAGAATAATAAATGGATTTTTATATACACAATGAGAAAGAGATAGAATATTCTATACTTATATATAAGTTATATATTGAAGATATAAATAATAATACTTATGTATATCCGGCTGTAAATATGATTATTGAACTCCCATTTAAGTTGATTATAGTGGTTGTTATCAAGGCACATTTGTACATTTGAGGTAAATTATTTCTGACATTTAGTTAAAGAGAATTATCAAGCAAGAAAGCTGGTGATTATTCTTTACTTGATTGACACATTTAGTGATAAGTTTTAACGTATAAAATGAAAGTTATATTCTATTTAATCCATATATTTATTGATTAATAATTAATTAATATTATTATTATTATTAACATATCATATATGAGTAAAGAATTTCGTTTTATTATAATCAAGAATAAACTTATAATTAATGACAAATTCCTTTGTTTATGAAAATTGATAATTAATTGTAAAACAATATACAGAGAAATATTTTATTCCTATTCTTTGGGGGAAATTTTCATTTCTATTCAACTGAACAATGAATAAAAAATTTTGCCTGATATTAATGGCATTCTATTTTGTGCTATTTTCTTTGCTTTTTCCTATGCCGTAAAAGTTTTTGAAAGGTACTTTTGAATAATGACTTTGATTTTCTGCTGGTATACATTTGTGTGATTGAAATTACTGTACGTTATACAGAAATAGGCCTTTTTTTGTATAAATAAATAATGAATTTATCAGTCGATTGAATGTTTTTCTTTCCTGGTTGATAGTCAAGGGGTAGTTCCCCTGCAGGATCTCCTCTAATGATTAATGTTTTGGGTCTGTTCCTTCATTTCCTTAATAGGCTATTTTTGATATGAATCAATGGACCTTCAGGTTAGGAATATTCTGATTTATTTAGGTGGGTGCTTCATTAGCAAGCTCTACCCCTTTGGCAATACTCTGGCCTTTCATTTCGCTAACTATCAGTTGATTGATTCGCAACTTATTGTCGGCATTTAAGGCCTGTTTTTCAGTTGTGTTCACAGTTTTTAACGGCAATGACTGAATATAAAGCTCTGTTTTTCAGTAATGTTCGCATTTTTTGGCGGCATTGAAAGCGCATATTAGATGAATAAAAAAAATTGTTCATGGGAAAATGTGAATATCCCTCAAATGGTTTCGAATATTCAAATTAGATAAAATTATCAGGAACATCTGTTTACAAGTGATTTAGCACAATATAAGTCTAATAGTAATATATAATAAATAATTTTTTCAACTTAATGGTTCATTAGGCATGAAATCACGTTCATCGATGAAATAGCTGGTCTAAGCAGGCGCCATTTATGATAATACTAGTAAACAAAACTTTGAACTTTACTTCTCAAGAAATTCACTGCTCAATTTTAAAATTTGAATATCAAATCCAAAATGTTCCAGTTCAAATAGGTTTCAAGATATTTGAATTTTAGTATGAAAGTTTTAGTAATCCCATTTTGTTAATTTATGTACTTTCGCAATACCCCAAAATTTTGTTGATCACGTAACTTGGTAAAAGTATTTTATTTTATGCTAAATTGCATAAGAACAGATGTTCATGATGTTTCTTACCTAATTTGAATATTTCGCAGCCATTTTTCAAGCGAACAATTTTTTTGAATCTTCTAATAATAGAAAGTTGTGTTTTTCACTTATTTTCGCAATTTTTAACGGCACTGACAGTGCAAATATAGCCGTGTTTTCTATTCTGTGCGCTATTTTTAGTATTTGATTGGGAAGAACTACTGGCAAAACTGTTCTTGTTTACTGAACTGAGTTTTAATTGTTGATGTTTAACTAGATGTAATAATTTGTTGTTCGATAGGGCGGAGTGACGTCACGACTTGTTTTTGAATGATTGAAATTTCTGTTTGAAGTCTGAGCCGAAGAACTGAATATTTATATCCTTCTTAACGAATATAATAAACATTAAATGCAAGATTAGTTTCCGTTAATTTCTAATTAGATTATTTGCCCGTTGCTTACAGCCACCAGAATAGGCCTAAAAATAGGTATGACCTAAAATATCAACTAGGATCAGTGATTGATAGCCTGAAAATTGTCGCGAATTAACAAGATCAGTTGTGTTGATATGGAAAAGAATTCTATGAGATTTGAAGCAATTTTCGGCTTTTATATTGGCTCAGTCATCCCTGTGCGCAGTCATCTTTCATGTGCGCCTTATCTTAATGGTCTATCAGATAAGCGGCCCAGCACCATTCTCTAACTGCATATTGAAAAATATTCAATTTAACAGTGGCAATTTAATAATATTAGCTTTTAGAAGCATTCGCACCGAATAAAACTCTGTGCGAATGTAAAACTATAGAATAAGTAGCACTGAATGAGCACAGAATATTAGACGACGGGCGGCACAGAGCCATTGAAAACACAAGCAATCAATAAAATGGATAAGGATTTTTCACTTTAATAGTGGTAGACATTAGACAAACGACAACAACAATAAAAACAGACCTTTTTTCGCAGATATTTTGTATATATAAAGACGAGTTTCTTGATAGGGTGACCAGGTCTAAGGTAAAGGTCGAATGAAATATCAAAAAGGCACTAAACGGATAAAAAGCATAGACCAGGTATTGAGATGGTCACCCTAGCTGGGAAGTCTTTTGACTGGAAAGATTCTAATCTTGTATTGTCTTATAAGACTTGGAATATTATTTTTATAGACATTCGTATTCGGCCTGTGCTCTGGTCGTTGTATTCCAGTGCTCTTATCGTTTTGTGTCTGGCTTTAAAACTTATGGCTTTAACCCAATGTTTCTCTTCTCGTTTAAAGTGACAGACAATAACTGTTACGCCAATGGAATTCAATGTTTAACCATTGATCCGGAATAGTGTTTCTTTTTTCCAGGGGTGGAATTATTTTTGAAGGCCTGCCTTATTTATATTTTATTATTATGATTCTTTGCGCTGGAGATAATGTTTTATTCAGTGATGGCCACCAGCATACTCATCATTAGGTCTGTCCGATCATTAGAACAGACAGATTCCTAAGCCTATTGTTACCTTGGAATGGATTCTCTCCAGTTATGAATTCCGATAGTCTTTCTCTGTTCTGAATAAATGATAGCCAAAAGAATTGATACCATAATGATATACTTGATGGTGTGATTGTCTGCTCCTATGCTCATCCCCTGATAAAAGTTCTTTGAGCTCTAAAAAAAATTTCAATTTACTTTTCAGTAATATTCCTGGCCTTAAATTATAGGTTTTTCTTTGCTTTTTGAAGTCTGGCCTCTCTTTATTTGAATTACTAATCAATTAAAGTTTGCTTTTTCTTCACTTTGAATGAAGCACAGGCTCTCGTCGCTTGAGTCTTATTTAATAGAATCTTGATTAAATATTTAATGTTGCATAGGTTAATCTATTTATGAGTTCGCCTTTTTAATCGATTGGATTCTTTAAGATAGTCAAGGTGCTTTCCATATAAGAAAAATGGGTAAAATCTTGATCATCAGTAAAAGAGAATATAGGTTCTTAAGTAAAAGGAATGAGAAAGACAATTTCTGTAATACCTTGATTGTTTAAATATTTATTAATATATGTTTTATTCCTATTTAATAATTAACAAGCTTGGTTATTAATTTGTATCATAGATTCCTTTTTAAATTGATTTCAATATTACATCTTAACTTATAGGGATTTGTGAATAAATTGATTAAAAGAGAAGTTCAAAGACTGATGTTTTAATTAGAAGTCGTTTTTTCCGACAAAAATCATTATGTCTTTAATTAATGGACTACTTTTTGATGGACTTTTTAATTCATTACTTAAATATCTAGTAGATTGAGGAAATCAATTAGTCTTCCGTGTTTGGTGATAGTCTATCAAGTTTTCCGTTAATCACCAATTAAATTGATTATTTTCTTATAATCATTGTAATTATCCGAATAAGATTAATCATCATCATAGACTCAATTTACTCTCTCACTCCCTCTCCCTCTCCCCCTAAAAAAACTTGCGTTAGATTTGCTAATAATGAGAATTTATTTTCGATTAGTATTGATTCAATTTTTTTTTCTAACATACCTATTCTGTGCAATATTTGGAACAGACTCAGGCTTTTCATTAGTCCCTTGCTTTTTTTGTAATATTTATAATCGATATTTATGTGAATTAAATTCAATAAAAATCAATCATTTTTAGTATTATTTAGTTTTTAAATAAGGTTTTATAAAAATAAATTGAGATAGATAAAAAAAAGTTGATCTATTTTAAATGAGCTTTCTCTAAATTATGGTAAGTTGCAAAGGAATATTGCACTTCGTTTCGTTTTCTCCATCATACATTTTTGCAAATGGCTGCCAAAGATCCGCCATTTTGTTTTTTATTTTAAGGAATTTAGCCTTTAAAC
>JAQIWP010001284.1:0-16050 GCA_034695525.1 Euzetes globulus
TCATGAATAATTTTGAAATCATCTTGGCTCTTCGAAACATTCAAAACCTGCTCCTAATATTGAAATAGATTCCTTGTCAGACGTGTAAATGTGGTTCAATTTACTAGTTGTTAATTTTCAATCACAACCAGTGCTGATAAACAGTTTGTTTGCACATAAAAATTGACGAGTTCTTAGCACTCTTTCGACGAACACTGCATGAATGGCTGTGCATTTTCTATAACCCTTTTTATCCACTATTCTTTGCCAAATGTATTGATTAGTTTTCCACAAACAATACCAGAGAAGGAATTTTGTCAATAGGAGGAAGACTTTACGAAAGTCGTAACATTGAGGCAAAATTTATCGTTAAATGTCTCGGATATGAAGCTTCAGTTTCTAAACTATAATTCAATTATAAGAAAATATGGCATAACTGCGATATATATCCTTCGCTTCGACGATACAAAGAACTTGACTTATATTTCATTGAAACAGAATTTTATTGATTTGGCGAAATATTTTCCACAAAATTATTAGAACTCATGTCTGGACCGGAGTTTACGCTAAACTAAGCACTCATTTTATGCAAAGTCCAGACACTGTCATGAATTTAATTCCCAGAATGTGTTGAAATATTCCCAATTATATGCTGTAATGAAATAACAAAAATGTGACACAAAAAAGCAAAGCAAGTGTTGAACAGAATTTCGTTAATGGTTTCAAAGCTCACTCAGAATTAAATAATACTTTTTATTTTGCTTTCAATCAAAATATTTGAATAACTCATTCAAAATATGGAGTGAAATAGCATTCAAATGAGATTTTTAAGTAAGCAAATAAGGCAAAAGGATTGAGGATAATCACCAATTTAATCTTGAAAATGAATTTTCATTAACAAAACTTTAGATTTATGTAATATTTCAATGAAAGAGATGGAAAACATTTGAATTAAATACATACGTAAATTGCTTTTTGAAGATTATATCAAAGCATATCAGCAGGATGTAATATTTATGTGGCTCGTTTAGTTCCATTTTAACACTTGTTTTAGCGGAAACCAAATTGGATCAATAACCCAGTAATTTTTGAAACATGTTACCTTATGAAAAGTGGACTTCTATTATATTCTGAATTTTAAATGTTTTCAACGAATATCCATAATTTTTTAAATGGTAAAAAATTGAGAAAAGTTGATTATTTTTATGCTGGGCAAAACAACACATCGGTTTTCTTTATCGTAATTTTGTCTTAAAACTTAAACAATCAGAAAAACCTCACAAATTGAAGTTTTTTCCACATAAAAAATAACAATAATAATAGTTCTAGGTGAAGGCATTTATCAAACGGAAAATAACTAACTCTGTACCTAGAAAAGCATGCACTTGAATAAATTAAACTTACCTTTCACTTATAGTTTGTTAACTAGTAACTAATAATTTTTTTTCAGAGCTGTTATACTGAAGTGTCGACAAGTGAACTATGAAAGTGCCTTACATATACCTGAGGTCTTTGATCTAATATATTGATTATATATTCTGTAACTTCACTACTGGACTGACCTATGGAGTGAATGCTTAATTAAAAGTCAGAATCTATTACAATAATTGCATTGTTTGACAGAATAATATTTAAATGTTATTCCGAATAATTGATTCTCAATACGTGATAATTGAAAATTAAGTTAACTCTTAAAGTTTGGTGAGTTCTGGTTTCTTATTATTAACCATTAATAATAACTACTTTTATCAACTTATTCATCGAGTTGATAGACAATATTGCAAGGAAGATACTAAATCTTCTAAGCATGTCAAAAATCACTTAAACTCTTTAACTACACTCGAATGCCAGTATAATGAACATCATATACAATGAACAAATTCTTAAACCATTCGTGTTCATTATACTGACATTCGTGTGTAAATGACTCTTCTCAACAATTGTATAACAAAAGCCTATTTAAATGAAGTTGTCGGGTAAATCGTTCAAACTTACTGTGTTGTCAGCTGTTTGAAGACTCAGTTTGCAAAATTTTTAAACCATGATAGTACTAATCTGATCCACCCCTATCTCTAACTGTTTTCTTTTGCAATAAATTATAATAAATTGACTGACAATTGCTGTACAAAAATGTCATGTCATGGTATTTATAAACCTATTATTTTAATTCTAATTTTCATTATTAGACGTTTCATTATTTTGATATTTTAATGAACAGTCAAGTAATCAGAATATCCATACAAAAAGCTACTTATTTTTGATGAAGTGAAGGGAAGTGATTAGAAAATCAAACACATATTGTAGCTAGATGCTGTGGACTTAATAGAGGAAGAGGTATACCACAAGAGACCTTGTTATTGTGACAGGTGAATAGGTCGACTGCAAAACATGGAGTGGTATGTCAAAATTGATTGACAGAGGTGAGCCAGCTATAATCCGCCGGCGCTATATGCTAGCATATTTTATTTAAAGAAAACAACAAACAAAAAGTAATGGTATCCTGGGTGCAAGTTCATCAAGATAACAATTAACTTTCAGTAAATTATAATTTATAATCTATTAATCATAATCAGGGATAATTGAAACCATTAAATGAAGAGAAAAGATAAGTAAACAATAGCTTTAGAATTAAATTAGGCTTACCTTGATAAAATTGAAATTGAGCAATTGAAAGGTTTCTCACCAATAATTTAGTTTATTTTGTAATTACAGGAAATGTCCCAAAAATTACAATGAAATTTAAACTTGAATAAAAAGCTTACTTGAAAAATATATCCAAAAATTTATCCAGTGATTTTACGATTTAAAAGGAAGGTGAAACAATCAGTGATAACTTTTATCCCTAAAGCTTGACATCAAATGCATATCGCGTTGAATATAGCGATCAAACACTACATTAAACACTTAAATATCGACTCAATTTGCAATTTCCTTATTTCACGAATAAGTAATTCCTTTTTTATTACTAAAAATTTACATCAGTTTTCTCATAAATCAATTATTATGAAACAAATGTCGGAAAGACAAAAGACATTATCATTTAATTGAGAAAATACTTTGAATTCAATAATTAAATGACAATTTAAGAATAGGAATATCCATAAAAAAGCTCTAAACGTAATGTTTTCTCATTGAAGACAAAGATTTTCAAATATTTCAGGAAATTTATGGTTAAAATTGTGAATAGTTTATGACATAAAACGATTTAATGATATATCAAACAAATTAAGGAACTATTAATAGAAATCTTGAATTTGAAATGAAGTTCAACAAAACAAAAGATGGTTTTTTCACCTCTACGAAAGCAAGATCTTTTTTGTTTTGACCCTGTAGTTCAATTTTATTTTATTAAAGTTCAATCAATTCTTTAGATAATCGCTTATATTATTTAAGAAATTTGATAAAAAATATAGTTTAGATTAATTTCAATATAGAATTTTAGAAAAATTGAGTGCAACTTTCAAAATTAGGAGCCAGCCAATTTAGGAATTATATACCTAGAAATCTATACAAACTGTGACCAGAAAAAATTGCGTTTCAACTAAATGATTCTGTTGATATTACATTTTATCATTATGATATCAAGATGAATCAATTAAGTATATAAAGTTATAACTTGGTATTAGTTGGTAGTGACAGTTAAGCTTTGGATAAAAATGATATTCAATAGGAAAACGTCAAAACCATTCAAATTGTCTGAATTTCAAATAAATTGTGTATTTATTTTAATGGCATTTTGCGACCATTCCTTAGACAGCACTTCTCATAAATTGACATATCGTTGCCAAGAAGTCAAAGTCGAGATATAAGGAAACCTCAGTTGACTTTTGATTAAAGAAATTGCTTAAAAGACTGGATAGACTACCGGATAGTTTTTATAAACAATTGCTTTTCACTGAATTATTAATCACTTCTGGGTTTTCATGTTATGAATCATTTGTTTTCAAAATCTTCAATCTATTGACTGGTTTTGATTCAAATTTCAAAAAATCTGATAAAAAATTGCTAAAAATAAGTCCATCTCTGATACGCGTCGGACATAAAAAACTATTGCAAACTCTTTCCTCGATTTGCATCATTTGATTGGAAATTATAATTAAATTGTTAAAGTATTTAAATAAACAACAAATAATAGATTATTCAAGTCAGAAAAAAAGTCAAAAACCAAGAATAGTTTTTCGAAGGCTGAGTCCAAAAGAATGGGGAAAAGAATAAAGTAATAAATGAATTAACAAAACAAACAAAACACTCAAAACTTATTCACATGTTTTTTACTTGTCTTCGATACTAATGTTATGCTTTTTGTTGAAATTCTCATTGTTTTTCAAAGTCATTCGATCAAAAACATCTTCAATAAGTTTATGTTTGGCCTCCCAGCCCCCGCCGGGTGGCAGGTCCTGCCACTCCAATTTAACCAATTCGTCCATTAGATCAGGGAATATATAGTCCGTATTTTTGCTCATTATTTCCTCGACTTTGCCAACAATTTTACGATTAAGCTCCTCATCTGCTTTGCGGGCCCCGGGACTGACAGTGGGCGCCCCCGCGAACGTCACCACAACTACACTCATGTTGTCCTTACTTCCCTTATGAAGACAGGTATCGATAATATTGGAACAAATTGTTTTCAAACTCTTTTCTATAGACAACTGGTATCTGACGAACGAATATAAGTCTTGGTTAGTCATCACATCCCAGACGCCATCGCAGGCCAACACTAGGAACTCATCGGTGGGGTCCAGTCTCATGACTGTCACTTCAGGCAGAGGAGAGACCAACTGTTCGTAAGATTTCTTTCCGGCCAACTGTTTATAATCGTAGTCACCCAGGGCTCGAGAGACGGCCAGAGCCCCGTTCACTCTATCAATCATCACGTTTCCACCGGCATCTTGGATCCGCTGTCTTTCCTCCGGATTACTTGGTTTGTGGTCTTGCGTAGAAAAAAAGACGGCCCCCGAACGGCATAGTAGTGCTCGCGAGTCACCCAAATTGGCCACAAAAATATGTGTTTTGGACATAAGGGCACAAATAGCTGTCGTTCCGCTCTTGTCTTCGCCGGTACTCATATCGGGCAAAGATTTCATCCTTTCGTCCAATTCTAAGAACCCATTCTTAATGGCCTGAATCACAGAATCGATTTGTTCGTCAGTTATCTGTTCGTTAAGAGTGGCTATATTTTGCCGGAACTGATCCGTTTGGATGATTGTATTCAATAGGTTTTCGGCAGAATGTGCGGCCACCAGAGCACCGGCATGTCCGTCGAAGACGGCAAAAAAGCTCCAGTCCTTCATCTGGTCGAGACCAACCTGTGCACAGTGGCGGTCTTCCATCTTGAGGCGCCAGCCCTGCATAGAGCTCAGGCCGAAGTTCAGTCCATTGCCGGAGCCCTCTTCACTTTGTTTCTCAGTCTTGGGTTTATCCAAACTGTTGCCCATTTCTTCTGTCTTCAGGTCTTCTGTCTTCAGGTCCTCTCAAATCAAATCCTGAATAAGTATTGAACACAAAATTAATCATAATCTCAAGGATTGCAGTAATTATTGAAATAAAAGTTTCAATGAAACAAATAAGGAATAAAAGGCTCTTTTATACAAAATGACAATAAATTAATTGATTGGCTGACCTAAAACTATTTTTTATCTTAAACTGAACCTGGTATACGTGCTCTACCGGTACACCAATTATCAGTTCAAGTCGTAAACAAAACAGAAAAACAATAGAAAAGTCGAAAAATTTTCCAAAAGAAAACTAAAAACAAAAACAAAAATTCAGTTCTCAATCGATGGCCTATTCTTTAATAAAATAAAATCATTTCAAACAAAATGTTTCAGAACAACACCTCGACATCAAATAATAGTAAAGAGAACAAGATAATTGTCTGGTTATAATCACTATTTATCACTATTTAAAGATCACTTCAGAATTATTTTCAAAGATAAACAGATTATTGCATAAAATTTTGCAAATCCTATGCAATCAATGTATTTGTCGTGACTTGTTTTTACCTGTTGTTTCGGGTTAGCTCCAATTTAGCCAAGGTGCTATCCCACTCTCTTCTACACTTACGCACTCTTGCCACTCAGATGCAGCAAAATTCAGTCCAGGTACTCAATTATCTTGGTTATTCGATATTAATTGTGATTTTAATGGATTGTATTTGTATCGAGAAAAGTTAAAAATAAGAGTGAACTGCAATTTGTTTCACACGTTTTTAGCCTTATATTTATGTTTTTGTAGCCGACGTTGTTTTACAGCTACACTCGACCGGTGCTGTCATCTACTATTCACAACACAGACAATCTGTATGTTTAACTTGGACAGTTTCCTTGATTCGTTGAAATCCAATGGAAAATTTCACCAGTTCAAAGAAATGATCAAATAAATGAAAGTCATCGTCAGTTTACTCTTTCTGTTTAAAAACTGATCGATAATTTTAAACTCAAACAAAAGAAATAGAAATCCTTAAATCAATTACAAGAATATTCTTAAATTCTTCAACAAAAAAGGTCATTTTATTCAAATTTATAAATGTTTATTAGAGTATAATTTAGCACAAATGCAAAAACATGAGTGAAATACAAGATTTTTCTGATAAACAACTGTTTTGCGTTAGTTTTGCGATAAAATAACTGTTAGTATTAGTGTTAGTTGTCTTCTATTTATAGATTCATTCAAATATTAATTCTACAAATTTGGTCATTAAATGATTGCATGCATTGCTCTCAGCTGATGAAATGCTCTTGTAATCAATGAGTGCCTCGACAACAGAACAGAATGGTCACTCCTATTCTGTGCGCAACACAACTCGGTGTCTAACTTTTTATGGAAATCATTGTTCCAAGAATTCTAAAAATTGCAAAAAAGTCTTTTTTCAAGAACTTTATAATTGCTTATCAACTCATTTATTATTCACGATATGTTGGTTTCAATTTAGGGATCATTTTATCGATTAATTCCAAGAATAGTTTGAGTTTGAGTTTGGAATGTATGGCAGATTCGGTCAAACAATTCATTTAGTTTTTAACAGAAATTTCTGACCGAAATATTAATTTAAATTAAATGATTGTAAAAAATGTTTACAGATTAGAAACAGATTAGAATTAAAGTATTGTTTTCAAAGAAATGATGAAAAATTAGTGTGAATTGTGTTAAATGGTGTGATCGATGATATGAAGAACACCATTGGTTGCTGTGATGTCCGCAAACGATAGGATTATTCCGTTCACTGAAACACAGTCTGTAAGACAAAATCATTTAGTTACTAGCTTAACTAAATTAGTTCATACTTGGCTTTCTATAGATTTTCAGCGTTTCTCCACTCAATGCCTGTTCCCTTTGGATATTTGTATCACTAGACTGGAGAGCACTGGTGAACATCACTTTAGGCATTATGTGCTTCTTTATGAATTCTAAACAAAATCCAGAATATTCTCATTAACTCTATTCATATTTAGGAATACTTTTGACTAAATTCTCTTAACCTCGGCTATAATTCTGGTCAGTCTTTAATCTTTGGAGAATTTCTGCATCCATTTGTTTGAAGGCCTCGTCTTTGGGGGCAAATAGTGTGACATCAGTACTATTTTTCAGCTCGTCCTCCATCTGTGCCGTTTTGATTATCTCATTCAATGTCTTCAGAAGAGGTGACTTTAGGATCAGGTCCTGAATAGTCCCCTGCGGTGGGTATAGCACAGTATCTACTGATATGATTTGCAAGTTTTGTTCAATTGATTGCCTATTAACTGGCGCTCCGGAAAACATTACAACTCTTCCGTTATCTAATCGATTGAATCTAATCTTTCTGTTATTAATTGTGGTCAGCATTTCGTTGTCATTGAGTGTCTTCGTGTCCACAAAGCCAGGAATCACATGATATTCCAAGAGGTTAATCAGTCTATTGGGCTCACTGTTTAAAATTGACTGTATTTTAAGTGGCAGTTTTCCGACAGCCCTGTCTGTGGGCACAATCACAGTGTACTGTCGGCCATCTTTGATCAGTTCATCAATTAGTCCACTTTTCTTCAACCAATTGGTAAATCGTCTGATCCCATGATTCTGTGTCGCTCTGGTAATCGACAACTGTTTTGCGTTTCTGTTCGACTCCTCATTGGCTGAAACTTCGTCTTTAAAAAAAACAAAGAAATTCTTTAGAAATGAATAACAAGTTTCCAAATTGAATACCTTTTGGTTGAATATCCTTTGGTTGTGAGTCATCTGTAATGTTAAGCTTTTCGGACAAAACACTATCGATTACATGAATTACTCCATTCTCTGTCGTTATGTCGGGTGTTATTACTTGTGTGCCATTACTTATAGGAATCGGAGTTTCTATTCAATTATTTTAATTAAACTTTCAGCAAAATCACATTCAATTCTTATCGGTTTACCTAAAGTAAGTCCTATTCTTCTAATATCTTTATTTGGATCAGCTATAAGAGAGTCTTTAATGGGCGACAACTGATTGCTATAAACGGCTCCTTCTATTAAATGCTTTTTCATGAAATCTAATGAAATAATTCAATTGCTTTAGACTTTAAAACAAATAATTAGAATTTTAGTCAAACCATTCAAGTCTTTTTGACTTTTGATAAGTTCTCTTAAATTCAATTTACTGAGCGCTTCATTATTTGGAACCAAAAGAGTGTAAGGACCATCTGGGTGAATCAAATAAGCATTTCAAATAGAAGCTTGACAATCAGAAAAAATACCCTTGGCTAGTATTTTGTTCAAATCGCTTCTCTGTACTAAAGTTGAAAATGTACTCAAATCAGGTCTTCTTCTCAATTCATCGGCAATAGTTCGCGACCTCCTACCACTCTTTTCGAATATTTTGTCCAAGACATAAACGTTGCCATTTTTAGCGGTCGTGGCAGCGATCACATCAATGCCATCGACCAGTATCTGATCAAAATGTTCATGTCAAAAAAAAGTTATAAAATTAATATAAGGCTTACTTTTCCGCCATCAATAACATTAATTAAATGCATTTCTCCGTTCAAAGACTTGACTCTCATATTATTCTTGAGAGTCTGAGGGGGAAGACTATACCCCAGAATATGTTGAGTTAGAAAGTCTTTGACCAGTTTTGGATTTCGTTTTAACTGTTCGACCGATCCATCAGTGATAGCATTGAAGGCATCATCGGTTGGCATAAATATAGTTATATAAGTGGTCGGTCTATTCAATGCATCCCAAAGTCCAGAACCATTGACTAAATCTTTTAATGTGTTGAATGTTTTGAATTGTTGGCCAATCATAAGGTCCGGCGATTCCATTATTTCACTGATTGTCTTCAAATCGGAATCATTTGTTTGTGGCTTTTGATCAGTAGGTCTTGTTTGTGGCTTATCACCTCTTCTTCTTATACCATCATTACCTGTCTTTGATGGATGGTCTGGCCTTCTTCTATGATAGGGATCAACTCTTTGACCTCTAGAGTACGGAACAGATGGCGGGGGAGGTATGTTCTGATCACTTGGATAATAAGAGTGATCGATATTATACATATAAGGATACTCTCCGACCACCACTTGGGGTGGACTCATGTCTGTCATATATGGATTATATTGAGGAACATATGATCCATCGATCAATTGCGGTCGAGAAAAGACATCTCTTGAAGGACCATGCTCACTCGGTTGGGTTTTCCTCGAAGAACTAGGGGGTTGTGCTCTTCTATAATATGGTGACTGTGGATGTATTTTGGGATATGTAGTATTTGGTAAATAGTAAGGTCGAGTCAGACCACTCTTTGCTGCCGGTCTGTAAGGCTGTGCAACACCTTTCTGTTCATCCGTGTAAACAACTCGTGGCCTTTGAGCTCTAGCTTGAGACGATTGGGGATGTGCTGATGGATATCGAGTTCTTGTATCGGTTGGACGTCTTGGATGTTGGGGCGACGGTTCACCTCCTTTGGTTTCAGGTGCTCTCATAGGGAAAGCTTCTGGATCATATCGAGAGTCCCACCAATCATGTTGCGCTTCACTTTTTGGTTCTCGACCTGAAGTCAGTGCCGAAGCGTTTGGCGGTGAATAATATGGAGGTAATCGCGGGCTATCATGTGATACGTTTTGCTGATGACTCCAAGAAGTCGGCGAATATTGTTTCTGTTCTATATTCTGGTAATCTTCGGGCAAACCTCTCGACTTATTTCGCTCAGAATCATAGGTTGGCCGTAATCTATCGAAACCCTGACTTCTGTTATATTGTGGAGAATACGGCGGTTGTTGTGTGTCAGACGGCCGATAAGATTGGGGTTGACTCTGTGGTGGTATATATGGAGGCCTTTGATATGGTTGACGCACTGAATAATTGGAGTCCCTTTCGTATGGATATTGAGTTCCATTTGAAGGGAATTGGGGTTCAATTTTTTGCTCTATAAACCCATTTTCTCTAATTTGTTCAACAGGGGGCTGTGCCAGTTGTGCCGGCTGTGAAACCATTCTTGATCTACTTTCAAAGGTAGTGGTTGGCATTCTCTCCCTCTGAGCTCCGTATCTTCTACCATATGGAGGAACTGTGTTTGCCTGAGGATCTGACCCATCCCTACTTGTGGTGGGTCTAAGTATTGGCTTCAAAGTTGGTCTAAAATATGAACTTCCAATTGTAAGTGGAGTGTCAGTCGCTGTCGTTATATTCTGAGAGACCGGAGTAGTTTCTGTTTGATTCCTTCTCCTTTCAGGTCTGTAAAAGGGTCGGGTCCAGGCTGATGGTGACGATGAAGGTGTGGCAGTTGAAGCAGTGTCTGAAGCGTTAACTGTTGTTGTGGTGCCGTTAGTGGTTTCGTTATCATAAACAACTCCGGCCGTAAATTGTATCAAACGACTCATCGATTCAGGCAATAAAGTCTCGTTTGGAGGAAATGTTGGTTTAATTGTAGGCTTATTTGTGAAGCGATCTGTCGTTTGGTTGACTGTAGTTCGAGGGGTTTCTGTTGTCAGGAAATCCCAAATGAATGGCAAATC
Source organism: Euzetes globulus (assembly GCA_034695525.1). NCBI lineage: Eukaryota > Metazoa > Arthropoda > Arachnida > Sarcoptiformes > Euzetidae > Euzetes > Euzetes globulus. The sequence continues at coordinate 10,941 of JAQIWP010001284.1, forward strand.
AGTAGTGTTTTGCAGGGATGCCGTCGATGGAGTCGAATGGTTTGTAGCACTCGTTTCACTAACTGTGGTTTGAGTGCCGTTTGCAGTCGTATCTGTTACAGGATTAGTCGAGTTGTCTTCAGGGCTGGCGAAGATGTCGTCCCAAAATGACTTAAACGATACCGGTTTCTGTGTGGAAGTAAAATGGTCGCCATTATGGGGTTTACTTGCGGGCACCGACCCAACACGACGGTCGATATTATTAAAACGTGGATCTGTTGCTAACATCTCTTTGATTAACGGATCCATTGTTGCCATCGTTTCATTGGAAAGAGTAGTGTTTTCCGCCAAATCGCTCGGTTTCGGTGTCGTCTCGTTTTGTAGACAATTGCAGTCATCCATCAATTCTTTCGGAAGCATTATTCTTGTGATCACTTGAATGACACCATTGGTTGCAATCATATCCGAGTCTATTATCGGAACCAAATTGACTAAAACTAATGAATGCGATTGAACTGTAAATGGGATTTGGTATTAATTGATTGGAACCACAATTATGGTAAGAATAAAGACCTGTTCTACTCGTGAAATTAAGAAGATTGCCACCGATTGACGATAACTTGTTTCCGGCCAAACCCGTTGAGTAGTGCTTACCCGGTATCACATGATTGGCGATCAATACTGGATTCAAAATCGTTTAAATCAAACTAAGCTTTCATTGAAGACTTACATCTCAAGAAGGTGTTGTTGGACAGCATCTGCTGTGTGACTGGCCATGGAACTGCTCTGAATGCCTCATCATTGGGCGCAAAGAATGTGAATGAGTCATTAGCTTAAAAGAAAATTGAGCAAGCTTAATAAATATGCTAGACTAAAGTTTATGTTAATTACTCGTGAGTTCCTTCTGAAGACCAGAAAGTGCTAAAAATGATGATATCTGAGTCAAGTGAGGATTTTCTTCCAGGAGTTCTAATAAATTAACTTGTTTTTGTGGATATAACACTTTGTCGACCACTTGAACCAGACCTCTGCTATTAGGGACAGGAATATCGCCTTCAACTGCATTCGCGCCGTTTATCACAAACTTTTATAAAATTTAATTATCAATAAAAACCTTATAAATAATTAAAAGAAAATAATAAATTGAAAGTGAAAGTCCTTTTAAGGTCATAAATTAACATGGATATGCACAGCATGAATTCACTTAATTTTATTTTAATTTCTATATTATCCTTGGCTAACTTTTTCACAATAATATCCCAATTTATTGCCCATTTATTGTCTCTAACTATGGACACCTAAATATGGAATAATTTTATTCTGGATCTTTTTTAGACCTGGTTCATTCATAATTCATGAAAATTAGGAATATCTTATTATAACAGCCAAACACAATTGAATTATGAATTCAAGGAAACTTCAATTCATTGAAGACTAGACTAAAAGCTATTGAATCAATCAAATCAAATAATAGGACTAATAATAAGAATAATAAACTCAGCTCTCAATGAAAATTTAAAAAAAAAGTATCAATAATTGTGAGTCGATTACACTTAACGAACAGTTGCTTAAAGTGGTTATTATAAGGACAAGGCTTAACACAATTGTTGTTTCGTTTGTAAAATAAATAAATAATTTGTGCAAAACGTGAGTAATTAAATCAAAGCAAACAAAACTATTGAAAATCCATTTGCCATAAGACACAGAATGCCTTCAAAGAAAATATTATCGATTATTTTTTTTGAAGAAAACAAGTGATATATGGTCTGAAAATTAAAAGATGAAAGTCAAATTAAAATTACTGACCCCATTAGGATAGGCTGTTATGTGAAGCTTCAGTCCGTTTGCGTTCAAAACTTCTTTTTCATCGAAAGCTCGAAAACTACTCAATTGTATTCGACTCGGAATAATGTGCTGTCTTATAAATTCCTGTCGTTTCTGTTTATCGCTTTTGATTTCTTCAAATTGTGATCCAGGAATCAGATTAAACGCTTCATCGCTCGGTGCAAGAATTGTGAACTCTTTGCTCTTGCCTATTTTTAAAAAATTTAATATCAATTTCAAGAATCTTTAGATGAATTCCTCGTTCAATAGTAAAAATAATAAATTACACTAAAATATGCAAAAATATGTGCAAGATTTCAATTAAACATTTCCTAAATCTAATGTTAGGCCACATAAATGAGAGACTATCCGTGACTTTTCGACTAATTAATAGTTTTTGAATTTTTTTCAAATTTCTTTTCATTTGTTTGTTTATTAATTTCTTTCATTAAGTCGTGAAACGTGTTATTAATTAAATTCTTGAAACCCAAAAATCTACAAAAATCTTTTCTCGCCCCTAAAATACAAGAGTCTCGACATTGAATTAAAACATAATTAAATTCTTTTCATATCTTTTCAATTTAAAAAACCCAATACATAAGAAAAGTTGATTTTAGAGATAAACCAATAATTTTTAATAGAAATTACTTGAATACCCAGTGTTTGGTTGAGTTCCTGTTGGTCGGAGTTCCGCATAATAGAGCACATTTTAAACAATCCCTTTTCGTAAAGGGTTTTATAAATGTGCTCGAAATCTGCTGCAGTTGGTTCCTGTCTCCGTGTCCTTCCATTATTGTCTCTGTCCAGTGCTTCCACTTCTAAACCTATTTATTGAAATCCAAATAAAATTAAGATAAAAATCTCATTCAAGACATACAACAAACTTATTTGAAATAAGTTTATAAAAAGTTACATAAATTATTCAATCAATTGTATACTTGGTATTTAATTAATTGTAAGGATCATTCAAAAGCTATTTACTAATTTAAGAAATGAAAACACTATTGAAAGATGAGTTTAAAGCTGTCAATAAATTATTTTAAAACAAGACTTCAACTCTGTTTTAGTGTTTATTTATTCAAAAGTAAAGATTAAATCAAAAATTCAATTCAATTCTTTTCATGAATTTTGTTGACTTACCAAGAAATTATTCAAACAAATGATTTTGATAAAGAATAGCCAAGGTCTACAACTGTTAGATAGCCAAAAAGAGATAGACTAAATCCCAATTTCCTGAAAAAGGGAGTGTTTTGATCCCCTAAAGTGCATATTATTAGTATACCATTTCAATGCCTATCCTAAATTCAAATAACATGTTCAGTTCTGTAGGGTATTCCTATTTTTGGACGAAAAAAACTTTCAAACTAGTAAATAGATCGACATTTTCTTGTATTCATTCTTGAATTGTATGAAAACCTTGAATCAAATGAACTGATGCTTTAGAGAAACTTTGTATTGAAATTACAGTTTAAACAATTTCGATGATTGATTAGAAATTAATTTTCATAAAATTATTAAAAACATGCCATACATTGAAATTTTCTGCATTTTTATCCAGAAACCATTTGAATAGATATAAAGTAGTTTTCAAGAAGAAAATTACTGTATTTTTGAAGCCGTATTCAAAATAAATCAAATAATTATTATAATCGACTCTATGATTGTTGACATTTTGATGGCTTTCCTAAAGATTCTTATCAGAAAACATATCTTCTCATCTCAAGCCTCGTATTTTAATTTTATTTGTTTTCAATTTAGTTGTGATTCATTCACATCTAAATTCTGAAGACATATATCAAAACTATGAAGTGATTTATAAATCTTATATCTTATCTCTTGGAATCTGATGATGAGTTCAGATAAAAATGTGAAAAATTGCTGAAAACTTAACCAAATGTTAGAGTTTTCCAAAAACGTCATCATATTTCCAAACCTAAATAAACTACCAGGAATTTACTATTTACCTAGATTTTCCAATAGAAGGAAATATTTTCTGGATAAGCCTAAATACTTAGCACAGGAATGAAATGTGAGGACAGGTATGGGAATTCTTTATTTATGCGACTGTAGTCGTCAATAAACATTATTTGATGTAATGATAAGACAAATGATTGAGAAACACAAACAAATAGGAAAACAATTTCAAAACTTCGATAGCAAACAATAAATAATGAAAAGTCAAGAATTGGTTATAAATTATTCTGAAGTCTATATGCGATAAAAATCTAATCCCTTTCTTTTGATGTCAATAAATGAATGACTGATAATCTCTCAAAAGGTAACTTTCAGACAGAAATGATGAGTCAAATAAATATTTCTCCTCAATATTATTCAACAACTCTAAGCTTAAGATCACATTACAAGAAGAAAGGACAATTAAAAAGGAGTATACTTTTCATTGACATCTGTTTCATTCAAATTGAATCCATTCAAAAAAATCTATGAAAACCTTGAACGGCGTGAAAGTGAAATGTAATTTCACTGAAAAACTAATCGATGGAATAACCGAAAGGTATTTTTTCGCGTGAAAGTACATTTTAAAAAAAAGGTTGCCATTATTTTTAATAGCATATTCTTAAGTCTAAATATTTTTAACACATTTGTGTTAAGTAAACCGATTCTTCAAAATGTTTTGAAACATGGTTTCAGTCTCTTAATTGAAAAAATTACCATTTTCTGTCACGTAACCGCTTGTAGTGGTCCGCAAAAAATCAGTATCTTATAAATCTTGTTCAATAGTTAATTGCATGACACTCCTCCTTGCAATTCCATCATTCCCTGTAATCCAGTCATTCAATTATACCTAAAGTAATACTAATTTATTTTGAAACTCATTTCAATTCAATTATTTTTCAGACTGAAAATTGTTTGACTGACTTGTGAAATGAAATTGAATTAATCAAAAAACGACTGAAACTCCGAGAAATTTGTTGTTACGTAAGTGGACAACAATGGTTTTAGTATCACCCGCAACAATACCTTTTCAGTATACTTGGTTATTTTCAAATCGAATGCACCAATAAAATTTTAGGTCCAGGAATACTGTTTTTCATGTTTTTGTCCCCACAAATTTTTCCAGAAATTCTCACTCTAGTTCAATTTTCGGGCGTATACACTCATTTTACAGGTGGGAGACTGTGGTTTCTTGGCATGTCTCACAAAAATTGAGAGCCAAAAAATTTTCAAAAAATTTTGAAAGTCCTATAACTCGAAAACCGTAAGCGTCTGAGGATTGACAACAACGGCTTCTTTATGTCTTTTGACAATACCTTTTCACTGGACTTGGTTATTTTTAAATAACTCCTAT
>JAQIWP010001285.1:0-16046 GCA_034695525.1 Euzetes globulus
CTTAACATCGGGTCGTCAATAAACGCGAGTAAACCAAACCTAATACCAATCAATAGACACGACAGTCTACATATTGAAACCCTGATTATCCTTATTAATGGAATATTTTTCACTCTGATCATTTTGGAAGTAATTTAAAGTTAAAATATTTTTCCAATGTGCGAACTATAACATAGTAGCCAAAGACTTTTCTAAACTCCCTTCCTTAATTCTCTTGTAACATTGCCTAAGATATTGAACTGGATTACTTGAATATATTAATTCCATTAACTTTGTTTGTCTTATAATTGTGATCATTAAAATATAAGAATTTGAATTATAAATGAACTTGATTAAAAGAATTTTTGGATGCTTATAAAATAAAAATATTTGTATGCGTGAGATATAATTTGTGAGTTATTCAATAAATATGACCTGATCAATTATAAACTCAAACTAAACAATTGGGTCTATTGGTATATTTAAGGATAATTAAAAAAAGAAAGATTCATTAAATTAAAATACTTATGATATAATAATTATAATACCTAGAATATTTATCACTCAGGTTAATTATGAATGATTTACAATTACACCATTGATGACATAAACCGTTGCATTTCCTGTGCATTTCTTTTTAACTTTCAACTGCAATTGAACAAGTTTCTTAGATTTTAATTAAAACAAGATTTTATAGCAATATCAAATTAGTTAGGTAAAATATTTTTTGTAATTGTTATAAAGAATTTAAAAATAAAGATGTAAATTTGCTTGAATAAAATATTAGTAGTATTTACAGGCTTTGGCGCGGGCCAATAGCAGAGCAGCATGACGTCATGACGTCATATATGCCTGTACGCTGTTGCCTAACGAGTTGACCAATGGGAGAGCAACTAGCATTGCTAGGCAACAGCACAGGTGTGCGACTCGAGCATACTCACCCATTATATAAAGTACAGAATAAAAAATTGCAATTAGAAAAATTTTGAAATTTTCTCATAACTTTTAACAACTATAACATTAACTCAAGTTTTAAAGCAACTCTTATTTTCTTGAAAAACTTCTCGGAAAAGCATTTGGGTTTAGATTTATTTTGATTTGCAGTGAAGTACAAAAAGCCCCAGTTGGTTATCTTTATTTCATAAATTTGGAATTTTTTATATTCCTGTTAAATAGAATATGATTTGTTTGATCAACAATTCACAGAATTCACAAATCAATAATAATAATAATTGATTCAACTTGTTTAAATATAAGAAAATCAATTATTATTTCAATTAAATTGATAATAAACTCGAAAAAACTCAAACTCTAATTCACTCGATGTTATCCCTCACTCGATTTTGTCACTCATTTCCAAAAACCCGACCGATTGACAGAATCGAATATCGACTGTATTATTACTGTATAATTACTACAATTATTAAATTGTGTAACAAATTTGTTTTCGAGGACCAACTGTCGCTCCTCATCAGCAGAAGAGGTTCTGTGAAAGAACTTTAGTTTAAGCCAAACAGAGTAGACGGACAGTCGGACTGCAGATCAGATTCCAATTACAAGCAATAAAATGTGTTAAAGTTTTAGGGAATTTTATTAAATTCAAAACACCAGAAAACTATTAAAGATAAGTTTATATATAAATTTGAGGGATGGGCAAAAAGGATACTCCCGATATTTAAAAGTCTTTAGCAAGAAAAATAGAGAAAGATTGTGAATATTATCTGGGAAAGAATTTGGGCTAAAATTGAATTAAATAAGTAAAATGCAAAAACTTAAAGCAATAAAGAAATTAAGAATAATTAAATTTAAAGATAGTTCAAGTCAACATTGGCGGCAATATGGCCGCCATCGGCCGCAATATTTGCTCCGGTAATAAAAGAAGCGCTGTTTGAGGCTATGTGAACAGGGATGGTCAATTAATTGGAATTCTGATGGCAATATTGTTTATAGTACTGTCTTTATGTAAATTGATTTTCTCTGATAATTCTTGATTTATAAAATAAATGAATATTTAAATAAGTTTTCTAGATTAATTTATTTATTAAATAAACGAATAATGTTTAATAATAAATTTTATTTCTTGTATAAATTAAAACTTAATTTAATAAAATCGATAAAATATAATAAAAACTTTATACATAAATACATAAATAATATTCTTTGTGATGAAATCGAAAATTTAAAAAAAACAAATAATAAGAAAATTTATTGTTTTCTTGATTTTAAAAATTTTCAAAGTTAAGTTCAATACAAACTGTTTTTTCTAATTAAATGTTGAATATAATGTCATTAATTGATTTTCTATGAAGAAGACTAAATGAAAAAATAATCAAGAAAAGTCTATATTAAATTATCTTAAAATTATTACTTACCTCTAATAACAATTTATTTATAAATAATATTTGATTTTTACAATAATTGAATGTTAAAATTAAATATTAATTTGTTTGGCAATATATAGTAGGCAACCAATTAGTACGAAAAACACATTTATTGAATTGAACAAGAACTGTTACATTAATGTTAACTCTAAGCGGACCAGACACAGCCTGATGTGTGACAGTTATGGCCAATGAGAGGGATGAGTCCGTCTAGCCAGTTAAGCCAAGGTAATGTACCTTCGAGTGACAATACTTAACATAAGCAATGAAACTGGAAATATGAACTGAATTCAAAACAATTTAAACTAAAATATTCAATAAAATAATTTAAAAACAATTACTTTAAGTAATAGCTGTGAATTTAAATGAAAATCTAGTATTAATTTGCATTTCAAAGGGTTATCTGATAGATATTTCTTTATCAGCTAATACGTTAGAATGAAACAAAACCCAGATTTGAAAGACAATAAATCAGAGATAATAAAAGTGTTTTTGAATAATTTTATTCAATATTTTAGTTCAATTTCAGTTGTATTAAAATCAGTTTAATTAATAGGTATATTCCCGGTTTCATTGCTTATTTTAAGTATAGTCAGTCGCAGGTACATTACAATTTCATTTTATGCCAGACATACATAAGCTCAACTGGCTAGACGGACTCTTCCCTCTCATTGGTTGTGACATATTATAAAAGTGTAAAGTTTACATTACAATTAGCGGATATAGATTAGTCATATACTAGAAATTTTATACAGGATGTACTTGCTAATTAAAGAAATATTTGCTTATACAAAACGGTTGTCTACATACTTCATTTGTAGGCCAGTACACGAATTTTAGGACAAATGTTTATAAGTTTTATCAAATGCTTTATTTCATATCAGAAGTAATTTCTTTAAAGTACAGAATAAAAGTGTTTAAAAAGCTGAGCATCAAAATCTATCAGTAATAGAGAAACAATAATTCATTAATAATCATTTGTTTGCGTAACCTTCAATTAAATATCAAATTAATTAAAACTATTTAAATATTCAATTGCATGCAATATGCCCTTTTCTTTAAAAATTCAAGCTCACTAATTATAAAATTAAAATAATCAAGGTATTGGATAAAATATAAAAATTATAATGAGTGCAAAAATTAGGTTAGTATTTGGTTTTTCCATTGCGGTCGACTCGGGTTGTTAATGGTCTTCGGTTTCTGGTACCTTACGGATGTCTAGCTTCTTTTTCAGGATTGTTTTGATCGAACTGCTCGTACTTTCTTGATCGGTGTCCAGAAGAGACGTCTTTATTCCAGTTTCCGTTGTTCTTTATGAAGGAATATCATTGTCATATGAGATCTGCACACTATGAGGGGAATAATCTGTCAGAAAATCCGTTTCATCAGGTTTGTTCTTTTTGATTAAATCCAGAACTGTGTAGATAGGATTCGTATCCCTTAACTGCATCTCGTATGACGTGTCCTTTGAAAAAACCTTTGAGACAATATTGAATGTATGAACATTCCTCCATTGGGTACTAATTCTACAGATTTCGTTCTTTACACGACATCTTATATCAAAGATTACGTAGTATTCTGATCGTGTGGATGGTATGTCCCAAAGACTCATTGCTCAATTAAACAGTTGTGAATACGTGTGTTCTTGGTTTATTCCTGCCAATTAATTTCGTAATTTGTTCGACATGTTGATTAAGACCACTGGATTGGATATCGCATGATCTGGATCTTTTGGATTAGTAAACGGTTTCCTACAATATGTTCATTAACTTGCCAAGTTGTTTTCGAAAATTTATATTGTGTAAATAATTTTATTCTTATTAGATTTCAATTGACCAAATTAGATAATATTGTTTTGAAGATATCTTTTAAGTTAAATAAAAATTTTTATTCATAGTTGAATTGTAACTTTTTAAAGGCAAAGGTGCTATTTAAGATTACAAGTACTTGGCGGAAGTTAACTAACAATTGAAAGAAACCATTCAAACATACCTAGTTTATTAAACACATGATAATTAAGCGTATTTCTAATTTATCAGATTAATGAAGAAACCCCGGATTATTTTATCCATTCATTTAATCAGTCATTTCGCCATAAGAATATATTTTATTAAATCACTCCAATTGTTATGATTGGTCCTTAATAACAAAAACAAAATATGACCAATTAGTGACCAAATACAAATAAAAGAATGAAGGCTTTAAATATTCTGGGTGTTTTATACAACATTCAATAACTATACAAATAATATTGCAAAACGTTAGATATGAATTATCATGTTTGTTCAAGACTAAATAAGGGATGGACTATGTTACTTGGTATAATATTATGAAAATTGATTAAAATTATTTGAATTCTATTCTTTACTACAATTATTTTTTGCCTAATCTTAGACCAAATTTTATTATCGAGAACTAAATGAATGACATCCTTAGCACTGGTGCCAAACCATAGGCCTAATAGTCCGCCGCAATAAACCAAATAATCAGTGAATGAAAGAACAGACTCTTCTTTGTAAACAATCATCGGTTGAGTTGAGTCCCAAAAAAGACTTATCGTGTTATGAGTTGATTGACCATCACTTTCATAATCAGAGGGACTGTTAATGAATTTCATTTTGAAGTCAAATATCTGACAGTCTTTCGGACACTTTTGCCGACACTTTGTTCGCAAATCATTTTTGTCAATAAATTTCTCGAATCTTCTCTGAAGACTAAAATTGCAGTCAATTTGTAAGTTATTTGACTTAAAGTCCAACTCATGTATTGTGTTGTTAATCAATACTGGATAACATCCGAACTCCTTCTGAATTAAACTCCTGAGACACTGGCGATAGCACTGCCACTGATTGCTTGTATTGTAAAAAGCACTGTTCACTTTATAATCATGGCACTGTCCATGGGGAAGCTTTAAATTTTGGTGCAAAACCTTTTGAATGAGTATTGTCTGTTTGGCTGCAGACAATTTTTTTAAGTTAAGTGATTTATCGTATGTTTCCAGGGTATTATATGTACTTAAATAGAGATCTCCAAAAGTTGCATCTAGACCTGAAATTCTTTTCTTAGGTACTTGAAATTTGAATATTTCATGTTTGTCATTGTGACTTGTTAATCTACTTAAATCAATAGATGTGAAAATTAACAGGCAGTCAAAGCAGTGATCTTTAACAAGGTGATAAGCGTATTTTACACCAATTCGCGATAAATTGTAATCTTTATTATAAAAGCCACGGCTATCGTAAAATTCACTGATTTTGTTAAGTGTGTGTTCTTTCATGAATTCATTTAATGATACATTATATTTGTCGCAACAATCTAAAAGCCAATTGATTGAGCCAAATTCATTAAAGTTTTTTGAATAACATAGACCAAGACCAAATTTTATTTTCCTTTGAAATAAATATTCCGCTACCATGTGACCACTGGCAATTAAATTAATGAATATTTTATTGTCGTCTAAATTACTTTTGACATCAATTCTAATACTTTTTTCATAATTCAAATAATTTATCGATACTTTTAGAATTTCCTTCAATAAAGTGATAGTTAAAAGTGTTTTGATTATTATCTGAAATATGGAAAATAATGTTGGTAAATTTTTTTGAATAGAGATTTACAAAGAGAATATATTCGCCTCGCGCATGGTTAGGGTCTGACGAGGTAACGGCGGATAAATTAGAGCAGGTTTTGAATGTTTTAGAGAATTAATGTAATTTTGTAAGAACACCTCTTACTTAGCCTTTCATTAACTCTAAGCCCAACAGTCTGTCATTAACTCTAAGATCCGAAACAACCGATACAATAACAATAAAAAATAAATCATATTTAATAAAATTAAGCATTAAATTTTAAAAAATCAATTTGATAAATCAATATTAGTTTAATACTAAGTTTTGGTATTAATTCAATTCATTAAAACTTATTTAATTTGAATAAATAAATAAATATTTGAAAAATATGTTAAACTGTAGATTTTTGGAGACACTATAAGCTTAAAGCCCAAGCCTTATCTTTCAAATTTTTTTTATAAAAACGTTTTTTTGAACTTTACAATTATAGAGCTTGACAATTTTTGAAAAAAGTCCCTCAACCATATTGTATAAGATAACTCCAGCCCATGATTATTCCCAAATCTCTGGGTTTTCACTACATTTACGAAGTATGTCCTTTGCTCATAATATATTATTTTATGAAAGTTTATAGACAATGAGAAATACCTGATAAGTGATTCGAGTAGATTCTGAATTTGAATGATTATTGTATTTAATCTCTTTAAACAACTTTGAAAACAATTTGGAGAATAAGAAAACAATTGTCGAAAAACTTATTCCGTGCCATAGATTCAGAATATTCGTTATATTTATGATTAGATCCATTAAAAGCATTTTGGCCTTAAAATTGTATCGCAAATACAGTTTGTACTCAATTTTGAATGCAATATCCGATAACTTTAAATGTTGATCTTCTATAGGATTAAGATATATTTGTTCAATATTGGCTTGATAGATAATATTTTGGCATGGTTCGAAACAAATATTGAAGCATGTCATTTATAGCTCTATATTTAATGATTTGACTTCGGTTTCGTTTTTGTTACAAAAATTCACTTTTGGATCAATACTTCCATTAAATAACTGAATTGTAAGCAAATGATTGTCATTTGGAGTACAATTCCAGTGACTCTGATATCCATTAAAATAGCATTTGTTTAGACATTGATATCGATTACTGTCTCTATATTCGTGGCAATACCTGTCATAAGGTTTCGGTAATTTCTTGAACTCATATTTATTGACATAAACAGTAAAACCAGTCAATTGTTGTAAACCCAGATGATACCGAAGCGCTGAAACCGGCAAGCCTCGGCAGTGTCTGAGATTTGGGAGCCAGATAAGACAATGAGACCATTAGTGCCGAAAACGGAAGCTTTCGGTCGATTCTTAGATTAGGAATGTTCAGAAGAGACATAGCCTGCACCGCCATAGCCTGCACAGCCATAGACTGCACAGCCATTGAGCTATATAGGGTCAATTTTATGTAAAACAATTAGTCAGATTATAGTTTTGTGTTAGGATTAAGCACCGGTCTGGCGATCCTGTTTAGTTTTGAATTTCTAAACAGATAAAAGTTAAGCAAAGCGTTATCACTGAACTCATTATATAAAGAGTTTAATTATATTTTGGAAAAAGCATGTAATCTTAGAATTTAGTTTAAGGTAAACATTTTATAAAAGACTTCTCTTAAAAATAAGTTTTTAATGTAAACAATTTAAATGATAAGCGAAATATATATGCGCTTCACAAGGGCTTTAGAGCTCAGAATTGATTTAGTTTTCAAAGACATAAGTTGTCTCAAATGTTATTAAATTGTAATTCTTTTAAGTTTTTCAATAAACAGTTGATCAACACTCAAGTGTAAGAACTGTGTGTGAGTGTTGGTCCACCGTCGGATGTCTGCTCGCGCCGACGGTGGACCGTTGTCTATTAATGCTTTTAGCGCCCTTTCGGGCCACTGCTACCACTATTAGACCAGGTGATCTGGTCTTGAAGGCAGACCTGCTGCCATGGCAAGAGTGCCAAGAAAAAAGGTAACCGTAACATATTGTGGCTAGGCGCTGGGATGCCTAGAAGCTCTGACCACTCTTTATGACTGAAATATTCATGAATTTTAATTTTTTTTATTAATTAATCGCTTAATTGAGTTCAAGTAACAGCAGGAATTGGGTGCTTCTTCCCCGTGAGTCTGGCTTCTGGATGGATTTCGGCAACACTCCACTTGGCCGCTGAAAGACTCTAACGAGTCTTCAGCACTCGACACTTCACTGGCCGCTGAAAGTCTCTAACGAGCTGTCAGCACTCAACACTCCACTGGACGGCTGAAAGTCTCTAACGAGCTGTCAGCACTCGACACTCCACTGGACGGCTGAAAGTCTCTAACGAGCTGTCAGCACTCGACACTCTACTGGACGGCTGAAAGTCTCTAACGAGCTGTCAGCACTCAACACTCCACTGGACGGCTGAAAGTCTCTAACGAGCTGTACACACTCGACACTCCACTGGACGGCTGAAAGTCTCTAACGAGTTGTCAGCACTCGACATTGAAGCGAAGCTGAATGCCTGTAATGGGCCTTCAGATCCTAATATCGGTGCCGAACGGATGGATGGATTGTCTCCGGCGAAAGTCCAGACTCATGGTGTGAAGAAGACGTACGCCGAATGGGTGAGTGCAAACTCAAACTTTAGCCTACGGGGCTTGGGACAATTCGGTTAAGACTGAGTAGTCCTGGTTCCGGACATTACGTTCTTCGAGGAAACTTGGTAAACGTGTGTCAAAGGTCAGTCATCATTACTGATTGTAACCGATCAGTTTCGAAGGCGAACGGGCGAGGAGCCATATTGTGAGATATGGTCACTTTTCTTTAATTCGGCTCACGCTGAGTTAGGGAACTGACTTGGGCCAGTGCCAATTTATTCGTTGGCCAGGGGTCGACTTGTCTTAACGGACTAACTGACTCGTGAAAGCCGGGAAACCTTCAAGCGCCGTAGTTTTCTGCCTAACTATTTGCACGATTTCTTCGCCGTCTGACACTATCTAAATAGACCTCACGATTTGTTCTGTTTGTGTCAGCCCTGGTCTCGAGGATGGATGTTCTTGATATCGAATCGAAGGTTTTGTCATCATTGGTCTTCATTCTAATTGATTAACTTTTGCGGATTGAATCGAGTTATTTGATGGATGCGGCGGCTGATTCGACACTGGCTTAACAGTTTAACAACTTGTTCTGCGAATAGCTAAACAGGTTTAACAACTTGTTCTGCGAATGGCTAAACAGGTTTAACAACTTGTTCTGCGGATGGCCAAACATTCAGATGAATATTGGCTAAAGAATTGGACAATGGTCCGGTGGTCAGCCTGTGCGCTGACTGAACGGATGGGAGTTCGTAAGGCGCCGTAGCCCAACCCCAATTTTCACCTTCGCCGGCGTCCGAGTGACCGATTTTTCTGGAATTTAACAACATAGGCATTTACTTAACAGATTTTACAATTTGTTCTGTGAATGTCAAACGATTCAGCAGACGTTTTGTTCAGAAGACGACCTGTTGCGTGTGGTTTCGACAATTCGTTTCTCAGATGTTTCCTGTTAATTCCTTTCAAATTTAAGAAGATTCAGCTAGTTTGTCGTTTGCTAAACAGGTTTCACAACTTGTTCTGCGGATACCAGCCTTTCTTCTTTGGAAACTGTTCTGAGTTTGTATGAGATGATAGTATGACTACAGGCGGTTATTCGAACCGTTGCCGCCAGTAAAATTTTGTTGGAACGAATTAATTCAATATTTTACGCCGGAACCTGTGTCTATTTTCTGCTGTGATTTTGCATGCTAACTAGATTTGACAATTTAGTCTGCGCGAATAATTCTTATTTATTGTCGAAATCTGCTCGAAATTGCCTTCAATACTAATCAAAATGTGTTATATTTAGTGTCTCAAGATAATACCACAAGCCTACTGTTCGCCGAATGTGACGACCTAATTACGAAATCTGCCGCTTATTTTGCTAAGATGGAAGAAGCAGACGAGAATGTGAAAGACCAAACACCACAAGAAGTGAAAAATCCGTCAAGTGCTTGCATTGTCAGTGAAATTAGTGTTTCGGTTCCAAACAATGCCTTAAACAATTCAGAAGAGTCAACTAGTGCCTTAAACAGTGCAATGAATTATTCAATAGAAAAAGTTCCTAATAAAGTGTCACCAAGTGCTCAAAGTTCTGCTCAAAACATTATTATTAATAAGTTACCAGACCATGACATTAAATCTACAAGTGCTATTGTTTTGTCTAACAGTGCACCGACCGTCTCAAACATAGTCCCAATTAATTTGAATAATAACGTCACTTTCTTCAACCACAAACAGTTACTTCAGTTTCAGTTTGACACTTGGCGCAAAGTTTCCAAAAGTAAAACTCCGAAAGCCGTCTCATTAGTGCCTGAACTTTCTGTGCCAAAGAAAATTGAACATTTGAACCCAATAGTTGAACAATATTTGTGTGACTTGTTCGTGAAGTTGAAGATCAGTCCTGAACTCGTTCCTAACACACCAAATCCTACAAACAGTGATCAAACGGACTTCACACCAAAAGCTCAGAAGGCGCAATTTCAGCCAGATATAAATGGACTTCAGAGATTGTACGATAGCGAGTCGGCAAAAATAGACAATTATTTGAACTTCAACAATGATTCGTTGGAGTTTACCGTCGAAAGTACTTGTGAGTCCGAACTGCAAGGGGAAACAAATTCTGAGATGTCCCAAAGCACACGACAACAAATCGAAGATGATCGGTTCTTAAGTGAACAATTGGAAGGCTTTCAATGCTATGCAAACAATTGGGAGCAGATTCAGGCTGATGCGAAACTTTGTGCATCTCTGGCAGAGCCTCAAATCAATACGGAGGTAACGGAACAGATTGAAGAGGACGGGGTTTTGAGTGAATTTCTGGGTAATCCTCAACGACTTACGGATGAGTAGGAGCAAATTGAAACCGAGGGAATTCTGAGTGAAATTTTGAGTGGCCCTGAACGCGTCACGGAAATTAATGACTCAACAAACCGTCATTGTATCTCACTGTTGAAATGGATTGCCAAACAAATGAGCAAATATGAATATTCAATTGACGTTATTCATCTGACAATTGAACTCTTAGGTATGACTCTTTTTTGGACCTTTTCAATCTGGTTCGTCAAATTGACCTCAAAAATGTCAGTGAGATCAAGAGAATCTCAAAGAACAAATGTTTTAACCTTACGACAAAACACAACAGCAAGTTTTCAAAAGAAATGCTTGGAAACTTTAAGATTCTTCGTGTAGAGCCCGAAGGAAGTTGCTTTTATAGTGCAATTTCCGCCGCCTTATTTGGCAACCAAGAGTATGTGTCAGTTCTTCGTTTGGTGACGCTATTGGCCTTCGTTAAAAATGAGGCTTATTTCAGTGAGCTCTGCTCAGGGAAAGGGCTCTCTTTAACAAAAAGCCTTATCGAAACGATGACCATCACTGAAAACAAAGAGGATGTTATAAAACTGCACAGAGATCAGTTCGAAGAGTGCGACTTACCATCTTTGGGTTGGGCTGAGCTTGCCAGTATAATGGCCACTGCGGTAGCTATTGATCGACCGATTCTAAGCTACAATGACAATTCCATAGTCAAATCTGGACAACCCCTTAAAAAAGGATTCACCGGCCCATTTGATGGCTATAATTTTCAGCCTAGACAGTTCTCAGAGGGAAGACCGATTTGCGTAATGCTGAGTCGTAGGCACTTCAGACCGCTAATACCACTCAACAACGTGTCAAAACCGGATACCATTTCACAGTTCGGTGGACTTGGATCTGAGAACGTTATTTACTTCCCGTACAACTTTGAATTGGCAAACTTCACAAAAAGTGCTGTTCCCACAACTAATCATTCAGTTCCTAAACCAAACCATAGTATGTAATATATCAATTTGGATGCAGAAGTAACAATGAATGACGAACCGTCTGTACTTGAACACAATGACAATAGAAAGACCATCGATTTGAAACAAAACAATAATTCTCCAGTTGAAACAACTGTTAGCAACAAAGTAAAGGACATCGACGAAACAGCTGTTACTGACAAAACCAAGTCTGGAAAATACAGAAGAAAGTATAGCCGAAAGTAAGGACGGAAAAGTTGAACCGTTCATTGAACCAACTATCAGCCCACTAACTGAGGAAGTGAATGTTCCTGAATCGGCTGCTGTAGAATCAACCACAGATCTACCTCAACCGCAAAATGATCATTCAGAAGTAAATATCGAAGATACAAAGGTTACCGACTCAATTGTAATTGCTTCTGTGATATCAGAAACCATTTCATCGGTTTCAACAATAATTCCCAAAAAGGTTTTGATTATGAAATTCAAGATTCCCCGTAAAGTGCCTACAATTGACATCGGCCAGATCATTGACAATCTGCCGAAACGGGGAGAACCTAAATCGCCAATCGATTCGAAAGAAATGGCGGAGATGACAGCTCAGAGAAAATTAAGAGAAAAGGAGTTTCGGGACAGTCTGGTCAACAAAAATAAACATGTCGACTTGAAAAAGAGTTCAACTTCGAATTCTCATTACCCGGCAGCAAATAGAAGCGCTACTAATACTGCTTCTCTTCGACTATCTGCGGACAAGCCTTTCATTGGGCATCGAGTCCACAATAAACCATATTTCGAGCTATGCAGATCATCGAAGGCGCGTAATAATTTCTCAGCCAAACAATTCAGGCATAAAACCTATTATGCCGTTCAATCAAATTGTATAAACTCCGACTGTTAATGTGTGCACTTCAACAACAAATAGTGTATCAAACAAATCAGTTGGTAATTTTGATTCCAAATCGGCGACGTCTAAGTCTAAAACTGTTAAGACAATTGTGAAGTGTCCTTCTGAGAGTTCAACAGCAAGAAAGAACGTTTGCCGTTCAAAGAATGCTCAGAAGAGAAACCGGGCAAAACGCAAAGAGCACCTTAAAACAAAGCCGGAACATCAGGCTGAATATCGAAAAAATGAATTGAGAAATAAGATTAAGAGATTTTTGGTAACGTGGGAGCAAGCAGAAAAAGAGAGCAAAGCTAAATACAGAGTGCTTTGCAAAAGAGTAGCTCCAAAACAACCACCACAAATATTTAAAAATCTAAAAAGCCTTTCTTTTGACAACGACGCACGAGGATCAGCACTACAATTAGCCCAACAATGTTATAAGTGGAAAAGACTGAATGAGGGAGGTAACGAACATAAGTGCCGAGAAGACTTCCTTGACCTCCCAGCAGAAGCGCTCAAAACTTACGCCAAAGGACTGTGGGCCAAACATCTCAGTGACACACAGAAGAAGTGACTGAACTGAACGATAAAGTGCCAATATATAAGTGCCATAATTATATCCATTGTCTAAACTTTGATATTCGTAGTCAATACTCAAATTATACCAAATATTTACTCTAATTATGCTCTATTTTTTTAAAATTTTTGATAATTATTTTATTATACTCAATAAATGGTTAAAGCAATCGGAATTAATTGTTTTCATTTCACATTTCAATAAGAGGTGAGCCTCAAGAGCCTGTATTTTAATTTCGGTAAAACAAATCGCTAATATTCTTATATAAGCTTGCAAGCAAAACCATCCTTTATCGATGGTATTAAAAGTTTATGTGTTTTAAGTCAGACAGAAATACTAATAAATGATTGTAAAATCAGACTGTAGACTATGGAGAATGAGAGAGACAGTGAACTTGCACAAGAGGCAGAGAGTACAGATCAGGAACTCCCAGTAATTCCTGTTCAACCGAGAGCAAGAATTCCGACAAGACCGTCACTTAATTTGAGAACTCTTTATCGCATGCCGACGGCTAGGAATACAAGCCAGAATAGGACATACTTGGCAGCAAATGAGCTCCATAACGAATTCTTTTTTAATCTGGCAAATTTTCATTATGTTCGCAACTCACTTTTTGCGCCCTGGTTTGCTGAAGCAAATCGAAGTGAAATTATCAAAAGACACAATATAAGCCGACCCCCGCAGACTACTTGGGCAGACACTTTGCCGCCGAGGCGTTTTATACGTATTCGGCCTATGATTGAAAATGTTGCTGTAACTGCAATGACTGCCTATAAAAACATGCTTTTAGTCGGTTTGTCCATAGGACATCTAGTTATTTATGAAATGAATTCAATGAATATAATCAGAGATTATACAGTTAAACAAGGGTTCGGAATATCTCAAATAGTAATTGGTCTAAAAAGAAATAGCTTCTTTGTAACTTGTTACAACGAGCTTGTTGAATACAAATATTGTGAGGAAATACCAAAATTTCGTTTTTAATGCCCGCAAATGATTCAAAAAGTCTTGTCAGATGATTTACCCTTACTTATTGTTGATATCACAGGATCAGTGTTTGAATATTTGTCCGAAGATCAGGAACTGGGTCCGGCAGTTGTAAGCGTAGGCGGACTACAGTTTGATAATATCTCGTCTATTGAAGAACTAAAAAGTTCAGATCCACACATAAAAGAGTATACTCGATCTTTACTTGTCCGAAATATTTGTTGTATTGCCATAGTTGACATATCGCTAAGATCAGAACAGAAGCTTACACTTGAAAGGCAAATAGTGTTCTCGCCCTTTCCTTCGGTCTACCGACTCGAAGTTTCCCTTCACAAGGGCTTAAACCCTGCCTTTTCCCAAAACTTTATGGTTTATTAGCGACCATTTTTGCAAATGGCCCCAATTTGCAAAGAGCACCCAATTGTTAATAACTTTTACACTTGTTATTCATTTATATTCTTTATTGAGCTCTTTCTTTTGATATGCTTTTATCATTAGTTTAATTAACCAAACGATACCGTAATGCAAACGCAACCCATTTGTTCAGTTGCAAAGAGCACCGAATTGTTGGGCTGCAAACAACACCCATTTCCTGAAGTTATATTCTTTGTTATTTGGGTTACTTTATATTCTTTGTTATTTGTTATTTATAAACATTCTTTTATATACATTTTAATATTGGTTTTATTTAGCAAACGGTACCGTTTTGCAAACGGCACCAATTTGCTGTTCATTAACTTTCGTTATTTGTTATAGAGTTATATTCTTCTATACATCCTTTTAATGTGTTTGAAGATTAGCCGAATTAACCAAACGATCCCGTTTTTCAAACGGCACCCTTCTGTAAACAGCACCTATTTGTTAAAACTTATAGTTTGTTATTTGTTAATTCTTATACACACACTTTTACATATATTTTAACCATTAGTTTGGTCACAGTCTTGCAAACGACACCGATTTGCAAACAGCCCCGATTTACATATAGGTCTCAGTATTATTCTTATACATGGTTTGCGTACCCATTTGCTATTTAACATTAGCGGCATTTCAAGCTTCTAGCAAATTGGTAATCAATGCAAATCGGTGCCAAAAGCAATTGAGAACTGAACTAATAGTTTAATATACAAACGATACCGATTTACATATAGGTCTTATCATTTGTCTTACACATAGTTTGCGTACCCATTTGCAGGATAACATTAGCGGCACTTTAAACGCCATTCAAATTGGTATCCAAAACAAATTGTAAAGTTGTTTGCAATCAATTTAATTATTAGTTAATGTCTGTTATAATGTTTATACATTTGATTTATAATTTAAATTCCATTATTAAGATTAACTTGTAGAGCATTGGCTACCGAATTGTACAAATCGGTGCCCAATGCAAATTGGTAGCCAATGCAAATTGGTACTTAATGCAATTGTATTTTCATTATAATTTATGTAAGAACCTATTGCCTGTGCGACAGATGGCGCCACCGTCGCAACAATGTGTTGGGCGGATGTCTGGCAGCCATTTGTCATTCGAGTGTTGGTCTTCACACAAGTGAGACGTGTTTTGTATTTCCTGTGAAATCAATTGTGTTTTGTTCTCAATAAATGTGGTTTGAATTAAATTGTGTTTTATTTGAGTGATTGAAGTGTTTGTGTGCTTCAGAAGACCTGCGTCTTTGGCGACCGCTTCAGTAATTTAATTAAATTTAATTTAATTCTCTGCTAATTTAGCAGCCAATCGGCTGCATTGGCTACCCATTTGTTGAGGGCCTGCTACAGACATTTTGTGCATTAGG
>JAQIWP010001286.1:0-16037 GCA_034695525.1 Euzetes globulus
GTTTGTTCGGGATTGGATCTGCGATTCGATTCGCAATTTGAAGCATAATGTCCAAACTTTTGGCAAGCATAACAACGAATTTTTGAAAGCGGAGGGCGTCTTTGAGATCCGCTTCCGACTCTCTCCCCCCCTAAATTAGGACTTCTTCTAAAGTCTCTCTCATTTTGTCTGTTTGGTTTCCATTCCTCATTTTGAGGTTTCCGAAACCTCTCAGAGTTAAGAAAGAGAGACTTTAAGTCATTATGGGATTTTAAAAGGATGGCCAATTCCTTTCGAATCCCTTCATCAACCCCAGTTTTAGGTTCATCTTCTTTTTTGGAAGATTCGCCTTCAAACCCAACTTCCTTAACTTTTTTGGGAGAGTCGTTATAAACGAAATCGTTTATATCATTGTAAGCTTTGGACAGTAAATATACCTCATCTAAGTTCATGTTAGGCTTCAGTGTGACTTGTTCAACAATTTTCTCTTTGAGATTCTGTTTCAAACCACTAATTAAATGTGTCATTTTATCTGCCTCTCTCATTGTCGGACAAAGGGAATTCATTAACTGGATTTTAGAAAACCAGTAAAGTTCTATACTTTCCCCACGCTGTTGTTTGCGCCTAGAGATTCTCTCAGAGGCCATAAAATTATTGCAAAGATTTGTGAATTTCTCTTTCATCGAAATTTTTAACTCATTCCAGGGCATTGCTTTATCTGGTCGTACGTTTTCCATATACCAGATACGTGCTGCTCCGTCTAAGTAGGAGATAAGCTTAGACGATTTCATATCTTCGTTCCATCCATTTCCTTTGGCAATTAATTCGTATTGAAGAAGCCAGACCGTTGGATCTCCATCACTAAAGGTTTCTGGATGGGTTATTCCCATCAAGACATAATTCTTTTTCTCCTTATTTTCGTTTTTGAGAAAAGGGCTAACCACTCCAGATGGAGTGACCAACGCTTCGAATTCACTAATTCGGTCACTCGTTGCCCCTTTTAATATCGGGTCAGGAAGCCCCTCCGATTTCACTTCTTCATATTGGTTGAGGTGGTCAACTATATGACTTCTATTCATTTTGATCTATTAAAACAAAACAATATTTAAGATGATCTCAAATTTTATTGTACCAATAAGATAATTGAATATATGGTTAAACAAAAATTAAAATTAGGTTAAACAAGAATAAATATAGTAAGTATTAACTGTTAAATAGATTAAATAACTAATAAATAATTGGTAACAGATAAATAATTTTTGAATAATTAGTGGCGATCCGATTATAGCTCGGTTACTGCAAATCGGTAACGACTGTCATTATTGAGAGAATTTCTGACGATATTGAATGTAGCAAAGCTATAAAGGTTGCTCTTCGCAAATGCCGTTGGGAATGGTTCCGATGTCCATGATATTCCATGTAATGGGATATTGATTAACAATGATTTGTTTTGGGTTCTTTCTCCATTTTCATCGATTGCGTAAATATGGACCGGTTCCGTCAGGATGAGCTCTTTGTTGTCTCCGTTTAATCGGATAACCCAAACGTTTAAGGGGTTTTTGAGTTGAATGCTTTTAATGCGATTTGTCATATAGTCACACAGCGGATATCTGATGTTTATTATTTCTACTTTATCTCCAAGAACCTTCTGTTCTTTGAAATATACCGAGATCATTAAGCTCCAGTAACTTCTTTGCGAGTTGAATTTGTAAGATCCATAATGATGAGAAATTATAACTTTGCGAAAAAAAGCAAAGAAAAATGATAAGACTATAAGAACAATGACAGTTATTAGAACGCCAACGTCGATGAAGTATGCCAGGGCAACCGTGTCTTTAAGTACATTCATTGTAAAATCAGGGAAAAATTTAACATTTGGAATGATCTGGATATCTCCAAATAAGTCCCAAGCATGCACGAGATTAGGCTGAACAACAACAATTGTAGTTAGTAAGAGTCCAAAGAGGTTATTTCTAGACACAAGTCCGAATAACACGATGATCGTTGCAAGTGCTTGAATCAATTTTCCCCCAAGTGCAAAATAAGACCAAAATGTGGAGTGAAAGCTTATCGTCTCAAATCTTTCTTTAACAGCATTCATAGCGTCGTTAAGTTTTGCCACAATCTTTGCTGTCCTTCTAACTAAGGTGTTAATTTGGTCGTTATCCAATTCATTATCTAGCATTCGCCATTGCGTCTCGTTGATATATTCAGTTTGATTATCAACAAGGTATTCGGGTAAAGGTAGTGTTCGGTATTCCTTTCCGAATCGATTATTAAGTTTATCGATCAGTCCCGAATGGAAGGAAATATGTTCATATTCTATGGGTTTGGATAGGACATGACTATAAGGAGCTAAGAGTTTTTGTCTGGTTTGGGAAATTAGAATGTCACAATTAGTGAACACTTCCAAGACCTCTGAGAAGACCCTTTGGTTTGTTTGATACTCTTTCCACTCGCTTTTAGCACACATTTCGTGGTATTTGGTTACTATTTTTGGGTGGATGAGGTATTTATAAGGGCTTATCTGTATTGCACGGTATTCCGAACGATGGCTTAATTTAAACTTACACCACATGGCAATAAAGCTTTCATCCCAGTCAACCAATGATTGTGTACATTTCGTTGTTGGGGTTAATAAAGAGGTCATAAAAGTGTAACAGTTTCGTTTTTGCCCGACATCGATACAATTTACATGATCAAGATTGGCTTCCCAATCCACATTATGACTAATCTCATTGTAAAGCCATGACCTCTGGCTATCCTGTAGGGAAATTAATCTCCCTGGACCATGATCTTGTTGGAAGCAGTCTCCATTAGGACAGGGAAATGGTGTGAAGTTAGGGGTGATTAGCCTAAATTTGCTAAGCTTTAGTTTCTGGATAAGAGGGATTTTTAGTCTTAGATTAAGGTAATATTCTCCATCCTGTTCGTGTGACCCAAATGTAACTAAAGGAAAGGTGTAATAATTCTCCCAATCTTGGATTGCAATTGCTAATTCAAACCTTCCTTCCACTGATTTTTCGATTTCTTTTAGAATTGTTAAAAGTTTCATTCGCTCAACTAAAGCTTTTGGAAGTTGGCCCCTTTTAAGCTTTAGGAGAATGTTTTCAAATTGTTTTATTCTTTCTAGTTCTAATATAAGAATATTTTGGATTTTGAACAGGTTCAGAGTTGTGAACCTTGATAATTCACTTCTTAAGAACAAAGTCAAAGTTCCTTTTTCGATTTCTTTGATCTGGTTATTTAAAACTTTAAACTGACTTTCAGTCGTATCCTTAACTAATTTTATCTTTCTATCTGCATCTTTGGCCTGCTCCTCAACAATCTTTGTAAGAGAAATCATTTCATTCTTAAGAATTTCAATTCTTTCAAAGTTGTTTCCTATTTTCCTGTCTAAATTTTCTAATTGTGGCGTGATTTGTTCAAGAGCATGTTTTTCTCCATTAGAATATCCCCATTTATAACCCACATAGCCTCCTACAACTGCTCCTACTCCAAAACCTAGTACAAAACCTACGCCAAAACCTGCGAAAAAGCTCCCTACTCCTCTCTTTCGTCGCATCAGGTACTCTTGTTTGAACCTATTCATGGTTTCAGTGGATATATCTTGCATGTTTTGAATTAAATCAGAAAACATATTCAGATATTCATCACATTGTTTCTCAATAAAATTAAAATCTTTCCAGAATGGCTCCGTTTTTAACCAGTCATCAAACTCTGATTCATTAAAACCTCTCCAACCCCTTTGCCTTGGTAAATAAGTTTGAGCGTATTCATTCCAATCCGGGGCCGTTAGGCCAATAAATCTTCTACACCAATCATAAACAATATTGTTTATTTCAGAACTAGTGTTCGGGATCAACTTAATCATAATAAACTGCTCAAAATAGTCCGGGAAGATATAAATCTGACCAGAATCATATAAATGAATACCGTGCGAAGCCCGAGCAATGGTCTTAAAATCATTATCTAGGTTATTAATAGCCTTTTTTGAATGATTAGTTTTTTGAATCCGAGAAATAGAAATAGTGGGAATGGGGGCGGGGGTGGAATGAGCATCCTCTCCTCTTGAATCACTTCCACCAATTGCTTCGAAACCCGATATAGGCTTTCCAAATTTGGGTATTCTCATGAGATTAAGATTATGTTCAGGGTTTGGCGCTATGGTTTCTGGTTGACCAGGAATTGGTGTTGTTGACCTCAACAAAGAGGTGATCTTTGTTGAGATCTCTACCCTTCCTTGTTTTGTTGTTCCATTCAAGACGGAATCTGTTGTGTCCGTCGAGTATGCGGTTGGAGACATATTGTATTGGCTTTTGTCCGTCGCTTCTTGTTTTTTAACGACTGAAAAAGATTCACCGGTTTCATAGTCATCCCAGTTCTGGTTCAAAAGTTCCTCCTCATTCATCGTAACCAGAACTCCACCAGTTCGGTTTGCTTTTACTTTGTAGATCGTAGGCTCGACCCATATTAAACTTATAACTAGATAAACGAGTAATCGTTTCTGCCACATTTCTAAAATTAATCAGAAAGAAATGTTCAAAATTCGACTTAACGGATTGAATTTTATTTCAAATTTTCAACAGTTAATTGGCAATAACAAGCTTATTATAAGCCCGGTGAACTTTAAATGCCGCGGCCTTAAGTGCAGAGCGGTTAGAGTTCCCAAAGCCACAAACATGTTCGATCAACCCGAAAATTGAGACATAGCATAATACTGTGTACTCGTTGTAGACTGTAGTGGAAAAGGTAATCTTATATTGCAATTCGTATGCCTTGGCTAGCCTTTGAATAAGGCGCCTTCCGTTCTTCCTGAATCCACCCTTTAAGTTATAATCCTTTTCCAGAATTTTTGGTGAAATTCGCACTGGGGTCATTTGCCCATTAACTTTAATAAGTGGTCTTAATGCCATTGCTTGGAAAAATTCAATTCCGTTAATCAAATTGATCATTTTCTTTTTAATAAGCAATCTTATTTTAAATTTTTTTTAAGATTAAATAAATATTAAATTGTTATTGAAATAACTTGATTAAATAAGGCTAAATAGATTAAAATATTCTGTATCCAGTTATCAAAGAACTCTTGTTCGATTAATAAGATATTGTTTAAAATAAACAAAAGAAAATACATAAAAAATAATTAAAATATTAAAGTTTTAACAATATTTTTGAAAGTATGACGTTGTTTTGCTTTGTTTTTAACAATATTTGCTAAAGAAAAGTGCTCTTTTGCTTTGATTCTTTTGCGTAATGTGGGGGCAGATAAACGTAACCGGATAGTCAAATACTTCATTTGCAACCGTTTGTTGACAAATCGGACATATTGAAGTTTCTCCCAAACGGAAGTTAGCCATAATTCCATTAACAGTCCCGCATAAGAGAATGTTGTCCACCAGAGCCGTCTTGGTTACAGCATCAACCCATAGAATAATGTTGGTCTTCAATAAGTTACAGGCATTAAAAATTTCGACTCTTTTGTTTGTCAGCGATACAATCAATTGTCCCGAATAGAATGTCATATCGATGACTAGTCCTTTTACTGTGAAAGACTTCAGAGTTTCTTCTGTTAACCCTTCCATCTCGATATAATCGATCGTCGACTCTGCTGGCTGTAGTGGTATAGGTTCGGTTGAACTGACCCGTTTGCAAAAGAAAGCAAATCGATAAGTCGGAACCATCAGGTTATATCCAAATGATTGAGTGGAATTCAGGTGTGGAATGGGAAATTTCCTCATAAGGAAAGGTAATCGCTCCCATATGTCTATAACTGCGAACCAGTCACGGAAACAAACGAGCACCGGTGTCTTAATTGCACAACTCGCGTCCCATAAACTCTGGTAGATCACCTTGTCCATGCCATGTATTGGATTGCATAAATCCAAATATGTTCGATAAGTTATTACATTATTGATTGTGTCGTGTTCGAACGTTATCAATTTCCCTGATAAGGTAACAACAAATGATTTCTGTAAAGAAATGGTGCCAACAAGCTTCTCTCCAAGATCAACTTCAGCAAATTTTCGGCCAACGTGTCGATTGTATACACGAAATATCGATCCAGAAATAACGAAGACATAATTGTCATTATCGGCCATAAAGTCGACAGGGCCTTTCATTGGAAAATAGTGAACCTTCTTGTTCATCTTATAGTTACTCAGCAAATAAGAGTGTCCACTTTGCAGTCCAACTAATATTGCGTTACTGTTGACTACGATGCAAGTAATTCGCGGTTCGGTATTAATAGAGCGACGCAATACTTGGTAGACCCCGACATCCGGTTTAGTGGTTGTGGTGAAGAATTGATCTTGATAAGATATCAGGTTCTTCTGTTCCTCCACATTGCTTTGATCCAAAGGGAGGCCACAAAGCCACATGTCATAGGGCATGTCCAACCCATAAGCAATATCAATCGCGGGATTCGGCTGATATTGTGTGTCCATTCTCTTATCCATCAGTAATCTTTCCAAAGTTGAAGTAGCTCTGGTCTCTACGCTGGATGGGCCAGCGGAGTCAGCATTATCAGTAGAGTCACACATTTCTAGTGAATTTAAATTAATTAAAAAAAATACGCGTTTGTATTTAATAAATGTTGAGTAACCGATTTAATAATTTCTATCTATGCTTCGTTTAGTTACGAAACTGAGAGTAAACTCTCCAATCGATAGACCAAGTTGAATTTCGTATTTTCTTGTCAGCTCTACTTAAATCTAGATTAAATTATTAAATAATTAATATATTTATTTATTATATTTTACAGCAATGTCTTATGTCTTGAACAAGGTCCAACTCTTTAACTGGCTCCACACTTCTGTAATATACTGAAAATTATTAGTAATTCATATCAAATAAATGTAAACTTAATAAAGAATAACCTAATGTAATTGAAATAGAATTGCGGAAAGTCGACCAGAATGGTAAAGGAAGTGGATGAAAGGAAGTATATGAATTAAATTAAAATGAAATAATTCATTCAGAATTAGCTCAGAACAATGCTTAACAATTCTTATTGAAAAATAAAATGTTCAAGGAAAATTGTGAATTAAGTTGATTGAATTAAATACAATTAATAATTCTAAACATTTTTTAAATACTTATTTAAACAAAATTCCCTATGAAAATATTCAATCCATCATATTTCAATTATATTAAAGCTTTCGCATACAAAAGACTATATTTCCTGCCGTAAGCAGTGATAGCGGATACCGCCTGAAATGTATTCAAGCTCTCGCCAAGTATTAAAGATTTTAATTCTGAGGGCAATTTAGCTAAATTAATAATATAATTGAAGCAAAATGATAAAATAAAATATTATGGCCACTTTTTGCTTTAAGTTTTCAAAACTGTTTCTTTATAGATATATTAATTTAAATGAAAATAATTTATTTCAAATGAAGCACATAAAGCATAGCCTCCAATAATTAAGAATGGCTCATAAGTAAATTTTAATATTTTAACCATTAAAAGAAATATTAATTAACAGTTCAGGTTTTAAGAAAAGTGTTTGGTAAGGTGGCAATGAAACGAAAATAAAAATAAGGTGATCAATTCCACCCTTGCGGACCAATTGTGAGCCTTTTCGGCACCTAATAAATTACTAGCTCTTACAACCTACGTATTATGGCAGACTACTAGAATAGCTCACGTCTAGAATAATGGGTATGTTAATTGACAGCTTCAAAGCAAAGCAGGGCTTAGCCCACATAAAATCGGGCCTAAGCCCTCTACAAACCTTCGTGGCTGAAGACCAGTCCCGTGGTTTAAATAAATACCAGATTTGATTAAATGAATTTTATTGATTAAATACTTTCTTGAGTAGCTATGCACAAAGGCAGCTACTTAACATACAAATAATAAGGAATCTTTCTGTGCACATTCAACTATGTTTTATAGTTAGGAAATGCTGTTCTTCCCGGGAATTGAAACTGTTTTTGATTGAAATTTATATAATTTCAACGACATTAAATGCCAAATATGAATATCTTCTAAACTAATAAAAATGTGGTATAACCAAGATCTACCACAGTACCATGGTGTATTTTACGAGGTAATACAGTTGTCACCTAAAGTGGCTGTCAAGTTATGGAACAGTTAAATCACTTTTAAAGACTATTCAAATACAAAGACAGTTATAAATCAGGCGAAGAATTACGGCTCAAAATTGGAGATAATTGAGTCAAACGGAATAAGATTAGGAATCTGACTAGTGAGGGTAATTTTTCAAACAAAATAATATCAATGATAGTCAACATTAGTAGTGTTATTCACAGCCATATAAAACCCGGAATACTTTGTGGTCGACCGAAGTGACAACAATTAACTCTATTTGATTGACTTCTGTCTTCACATCTCTTATTAGACCCGAAGAGATAAATACTCGACAGGGAACTTACATTTCTGTGCGTCAACGAACAGGGAGGTAAAAACAATCATCGCCAAGGGATGACTCGATCCCTGTTTGCCATTCATTGATATATTTGTTTAAATAGTTCTTTCCCTTATCTTGGCTTCTATTTCGTAATTTCTTGGGCTTACCATTCAATTCAAACAACTTCTGATTTATTCTTAGAAATCAAACCAAGAATTTAAACTTGAAATAGGTGAATAAAACTCCTGGTACAATTTATTGTTATTTTCTACTTATTTAAATGTTAAAACTTAGTATTGTTTCCCAAAAGTATTTAATTTAATTTAATAATTAAGTTATTCAAAAATATTTGTACATGATTATATATTAAAAACTTTATCATAACAGAAATTTAATTGTAATAAATTAAATAAATAAATATTTTTATAAATATAAGTACTCATAAATTATTATCGAAAATGTCTTCGATTTCTGATTGCCAGGTCACTTTTGTCGACTCGCTTGAAACAGACTGTATTTTCAATTGCTTAGAATTCGGTTGAGTTGTATATACTGAGCATTTATATAAGCCAGGAGTCTTTTTGTTTGCGCCAATAATAAGAAATTCGCCTGGTGCCAAATTTCTAATCACCTCAACACCTAGGCATCTTCTCATTTTCGGCTCTTGATTAATTTATAAATGTTAATAACATTATAATTTATAAAGACAATGCTTACCGGACATAGTCTTCTTACTGAAGCTGTAGAAAATCAGACCGTCCTTGCTCACTGCCATAGCCGAAAACTGTTCTTTTTGATCTAATTTATAACTACACTTCATCAAAATATTTGATGGTGCCACTTCTTTGAAGGTGAAATTTACATCCACCAAATGGCTAAACTGAGCCAGGCTCAGCAAAACATATAAAGTAAGTAAGCTCGACTTGATCATTATCCTAGTTGATTCTATCTAATTATGATGATTAATAACTTGAATTCGGAGAAATTTAAATATTTATAAACAAATAAAAAAAATTAAGCTGCTACTTTATAATTTTTCATAGTACCTTTTAAAGTAAACTTACTTTATATGAACAACGATTTCCTTTTTTAGTGAAATCCTTATTCAAAGGATGTTTAAGAGAGGAAGTGCTTTAATGCAATTGATTTGATTTAAATGTTACGTGACTTATTGCAAGTGAATTTTATCAAAATGTTTTTTCTCTTGATTACTTACATCAAAATCAAGCGTAATATGACGTTAATTAAATTTATCAAACTTGGTCGAATGAAATGATGCACATTTGTTACATTTGTTTTGCAAGAGTACTCAAGTACGTAAAGGTTTTATTATTTCAATTTTATTTTACAGCCATATTTTTAAGTTTAATTTTAGAAAATTAACCAGGTTTAGTTGTGTGCTATTCACTAGAGTGGACTAGAGAAAAGCTCTTTCTTTTAAAAAATTTATTAAATGATTATTGAATCAAGTTACAACTTTTAGAATGAAGTTATCCTGTACATGAGTTCAATTAATATTTTGCTTGCTTGCTGTCAAGTTACTTAAATATTTACAAGATGTTTATGAATTATAATATTACAAATGCCAAGAAAAAAATTATAGCAATTGAATGACCATGCATATTTCCGCCTCTGTCTTGTTTGTGATGAAAACCCTGGTCTGAAAACACTGAACCTTAACGATACACTTTAGGTCACAAAATGGTATATTGTTCATGCTCAAACATTCATAATCAGGGTGTTCTTTTTAGATGAGCTGAAACTTGAAAGCAATAAAAATGTACTAGATGAACTTTATGTTTATCAATTTAATCTTCCTTTTTCTTCTGTTTAATTTGGTGTCTATATTTTTATTACAGCGCTGACAGGCTCACAAAATCTTTCTCACCCAGGATAGACTGCTTTTGTAACTTAGTTCTTCTATTTATTCCAAGAATTAATTAAAGAATTCCTGGTTGTTGTATCTTTTTGATCTAGAACACCAATAAAGGTCTCCATTGACGGCATCGATGGCAACCTTTACGTAACTTTTAAACAAAGCACTCATTTCTATCATTTCGTTTCCATAAACTTCCAAATTCTTGAGCTCAGCCTTAAGTTCTTCGACGACTTCATCGACGATCTGTTGAATGCCTTTATTTTCCGAAACCATTTTCAAAAATAGATAATTGCATCGATACTTGTTCTCCATGACTTCTTTTCTCCACGACAATAATTCATTGGTCAAAATGATAACCCTGGCAAAACTGCTATTAAACCTTTCAAAAATTGCGACCAATAAATGATCATGTTTAATCTTGTCATAATCAAAATTGGAAACCAACTCAGTAACAAAAGAATATGTGTCAGCCCCCATATCTTTGCGTCGTATTTGCCAGAATTCATCCAGGCTAAAATTATTAATAATTACTGAGTCATTATTGAATTTAGCCTCCAATTCACGACTTGCAACACTCGATAAATAGATTTCAAGTTTTTCGTAAAATCTAACCAGTCTACTGCCAATTAAATAATCCTGGAAGCTATCCGTCAGTCTCTTGAAGAGCTTCATAATTTTTGAGTCGTCATCAATGGGCAGCCTTTTATTCCTGACCAACTCAATTACCTGTCCAAAATTGGCATTATCATTTTCGGCCATGTCGTCAATGAGAACAGAAGTTGCACTGAATATGGACATGGCTAATATTAGCTTCTTATCTGTTAAACTTGGAAAGATATATCCGATAGCTGACATTTGTGACTTGTTCAATTTTTTGAAACTAAATTCATCAGTAAATTTGTTCATTTCAAGCTCTAACCAATCCAGGTGCTCTGGCTCCTTCATGGCTTTTATGTCAAGCCCTCTAATATAAATCTCTTGTCTCACATTCTTATCATAATTATCACTCATTTGTTGGACAGCCATCTAATTTACCAAGATGGTTAAAAATCATATGTTATAACTTATTAGTATTTAAACAGATTTCACTTACCTTTTAATCGGCAAATAAATTATTTATTTTTGATCCAGTAAAATTATTTTAATTATTATGAATAACAAATGTTTATGTTTAGTTCTTTGCTTGACAAGTTTAAAACAGATTAAATTTTTATTAAATAATTTTCTTTCAAAAAATAAACTCGAAATTGAATTGGAACTTGGTAGGATAAGTTTTGTTTTTAATTTCAAACTCGAAATTAATATAACATGCTTATATAACTAACGAGATTCAATACAGTGTAAGGTTTAGGATTAAATTAAGCCTTGTATACTAAATGAAAAAATGACAAAAAAAACTGATTAAAATCAAGGTTTTTTAGTTTATCAGAGAATTTATTAGTTTTATATTTAAGTAAAAAGTTTCCACACATCTGCCTTAAAGGCAGTTTCAGATTCACAAGTGCTACCCTTAGTTGTTTATTTTTACCAGTCCTGTCCAAGGGGGGGGGAGGACAACCATAAATGAAAGATTAGATGACTTTTCCCTTAATTTTTCTAAAAGAGAATTTTTTGGATGGAAAAATGCTTAGATACTATATGATTTATCCACCTTAAATTATATTTCGTACATGAATCTGCTCTTGGTATTGATAATAATTTAAAATGACATGTTGATACCAGTGGTATGCAAATTACCCTTTCTAGATTTGAAAATTGACTCTAGGTGGATACACATCTTGCCTGGAAAAAGAAAATTGGCGGTTAAAAAAAATTAGGCTATTTTATTCCTTATTTTAAGAAATTTAGCCTTGCAACTAGAATAATAAATTAGCTAAATTAAGCACATTAACGCTTTAAACAACCGGAAATAAGCACATTTAAAAAAATGGCATTTACCAATCCATGTATGCTTCAAGGCCTGTTTTCGCCCGCCATTTTACCTGAAATGAAAAAATGTTGACTGGCCATTTCTGATTTAATGCATAATTGCCCATTTGCATATTTGACCTAATACTTTAATACTTTTCCGAAAACAGCAACCTTGAATACTCATGGTCATAAAGATGTTTTATATATTTAGAAAATATCGTTTATGTGTTTTAAAGAGGAAGAAAAACATTAAATTCTTGAATATTTAATAGAGTCTTTGCGTCACTCTTTTCAAATGAAAATTTAATTAACAGACAGTTCGGACTCACTTAATATTCACAACATTTAAAATTATAAAATTCGGAAAGATCATTTATTAAAAGGTTTTCAAAAAGTGAATGCAAGGACAAATTACTGAATAACTCAAAAAGTTGTCGAAGTTTTGAAAATAAAATTTAATGTATGAATAATAAGAATATGTTTTCGATTTTATTTAAGAAGTGTAGCATGGGCACACTGGACGCCCTAATTCCAGCAGAACGTCAAGGCTGTCAGCTGTTCAGAGCTTTCAGCAAAACTTACTTTTATTTTCCCATATTTTCAGGAATTCTGTCAAACTTTTCGATGCTGTCGGTCTTTTAGCATGCTTTCTTACATAATTACCAAAATTTTGAATCGACCCATCTTGAAAAACAGTAAGGGGTTTCTTTCCTGGTCAAGATTTTCAAACATATCAATTGACCCCTTATTTATTAATATATGAATTTCATATTTCTATTTAAGATTCAGAGTTTTTACTCATTTTGTTGATAAACAAAAAGGTGTGAAAAACTTATTCAAATTACTACTTAAATAAATATACTTTTTTTGCAATATCTGACGCTATTATTCCCAAAATTAATATTCAATACTTAAATGTTCAGTGAATTTTCAGATATAATCAGAAAATTCTTTCAAACAGTCTTTTATTGCATTAGTAATCATAACTTATGATTAATAAGTATCTGTAGAGAAATTATTTTTTATTCAATGAGTTGTTATCTACTATTGAGTAAATTAACAGGATGTTTGCCTTTTAAACTAAAGTTGTTGTAAAAGGCAAACCTCAGTTTATTATCAACTTGGCAATTTGTGGTGTTTTATTTACAAAACAGAACATAAAATTACTTCAGATTTTATTTATAAGATTGGAAAACACGAAATCGTTTGACAATAAATTATTATTTTTTAAAAGTGAGCTCAAAGATACCAAAGACCAGCCTAACAGAAAATCCCTTGGTACCATTTGAATTTTGTTCACCATTTACTGGTTTCTGTGTAAGAAGGGTAGGAGTAGGAGTAAGAGTAGAAGTAAGTGTAGAGGTAGAGGTAGGGGTAGAAGTATGGTAAGAATGGTAGCTCTTTTTGATCCCGCATACATAATAGTTGCGTTTATTGCCAGAACAGGGCTGTTGTTTCCAAGTCATGTCATATGTGTTGACTTCAACGCACCTAGGGCTAGCCTGGTCACTTAAATCAGTAGACTTCGATATAATACTTTCACTCGGGTTCCAATTAGTGTAGTCGACAGCAGTTCCGTCTTCCCAGACATAATTACCTAATGATAATGTGAGTAACCACTGACCACGAACATAAATGAATTAATTACCATTGGGGTCCATGGTCATTCCAATCCAAGTATTGTAAAAATTTTGAGAAATTTCAGTCAATTTGCTCTTCAAAAGCATTGAATCCTGATTTGAATGAATTGATATCAGAGTTCCGTTACGTCGCCGGCAATTAAAGAAGGCGTCGGACCAGGACAGAAGACCCAGGTAATTGTTATTTCCACCATTTTTGTTATTACTAAACCAATAGCAATACTGAGACCTCTTATCGATGTCGACCCATTGCAACCATTTATCGTTAACATCATAAAGCTGTGGACAGACACCAGTCTTGTCTTTGTCCCTAATCGGCAACGGGTCGGTCGTCATTTTGCAGACATACCCGTATCTCACGTCACAAAAAGCTGTCCTCCACGTGCCGTTACTTTTGGCGTATGAAACACATTCCTCTGGAGGAAGTCTAGCAAACTGTGGCTCATATTTATCCCATTTGGTGTAATAGACGGGCCAATCGTCAGTCCATCCGAACTCTTGGGTGAAATTTATGTTGGAACTGACTTTCGTCTTGAGTCCAATCCAATACAAATCAGACTTTCCGTTTTGTTTAATAAAGTATCTTAGGAACGCCTCTTCGAAAGGATCAACAATTGACACGAGATGGGAGCCCCCCATAGACTGGCAACTCTTATCTGCGTCGGAAAATGACAGACCAGTGGTGTCAACCACTGAATAACATGAATTTCTATATTGAATAAAATTATCAAGGCCAGCAATTTTGCATTTGCTTCCAAGATTAGTAATTCCAGGGGTTATTATCGCAGAATCTGTTTTGTGAATCAAATGAAAAGAATAAACTTTGGAAGTGTTAACTTTGATTGTTATTTACCCAGTTGCTTTTCACAAATCACAGAATGTGTTGCATTACAGTATTCTTGTAACCACATTCCTGGTTGAGTTATATTCGTGACAACAACAGCACAATACTTATTGTTCAAATAATAACTGTCACCCTGGTAACCCCAATTAGTGAAATCGATTCGAGTGCTATCATCCCACCTCCAACTGACCAACACAAACATGTTTATAGATTTTAAACTTAGTCATTAACTAGAACAATAATAGCGCGTTACCTGTAGCTGGAACTATTCTTGCTAAATCCTATATAAGGAGTGGGTTTGCCGGCGGTATAAGCAGTGATGAAGTTCTGTTCCTCTTCCGAATGAATTGATAACATTTCTCCATTATAGGAATGGCACAGGTTTTGGGATTGGGTGAAATTCAACGATCCGTTCACATATTTAATACACTTTTGGTTTGCGTACCGAAACCAACCTTGTTAATCAAGTTTAATGAATACTCTATTTCGACATCTCAAAAAAAAGTTGATTAAAATCATACCTTGCTGACAATTTCCATGTGGAGGGGGTGTTGGCGTCACCTCTGCACTGAGCCTTCTCTCACAAATATACCGATGATTTACATTACAATCATCTTTGAACCACTGACCCAGGTAGTTTTTATTATAATAAGTTGCGTTCGGCATACTTTTGAAACAGCTGGGCCTGCCCTGGCCAGTCTAGGACAGGTTACCGGCCTGCCTCCTTACTGCTTGTGGCTTTGCTGAACCGGCAGACGTTCGTTACTGCCCGGAACCAGTGCAGCGCACAAGAAGCGTACGTTCCGGTGATCTATCGAGTCCCCGTTACCAGAGTCTCTACAATCGGTGTCCCGGACCTATACGCTGCGTTGTATGTGACGCCGGTCCTGCGACTGCAAGCTCCTTGCGTGTAACTGCTCGACGGGCTGCTGCGACAACCCTTGCGATCGGTTCTATCTTCTGTTTGCTGTGTCGGGGATTATAAGTCTGGGGAAATGCCGGGAATAACTCCTTTTCTGGACCTCTAAACAGTAGGCGGTCTACACTAGCTTCAGTCGCCAGTTCCCGGGCACTCTGTGTGCGAAAGTTCTGTTTCCCGTCTTCGGCTGCAAAACAGTTTTTTCCAAAAATTCGATATTTAAAATCGGATTTCGGGAAAACGGAAATGAGGGGTAGTCGTTATTCACCGAATCCGATTCGAATCAAATTTGAAAACACCAAAAAGTTATGGTCTTCAATGACTTTTGGCCTCCCGACTTCTAATGGGTTTCAGGATTCGGAGTATTGAAGACTCTGGTTTAGGTGTAGCTTCGGCTACTATTTAATGTCTATAATGTTCGGCTCCAATCGGGCCTTTGGTTCTTCAATAAACTGTGAATAACTATAATGTCTTCAATAATTGGACGGCGGTGTACG
>JAQIWP010001287.1:0-16035 GCA_034695525.1 Euzetes globulus
CCAAATGTCTGATCGTCTGTGAAAGAGATGAAAGTTCGACAACACTTTCCCGAAGAGTCAGAACTCTGTTTCAAAAATCAAACCAATATTTATGTGAATTTCATTTTTAAAAATGTTGTGGACTCACACTTTCCTGTTGTTCTTCATTAGACTGATTATCGATTTGCTGGATAAGAGGCATAGCCACGGACTGGTACCTGACATACGCCCCTTTAGGCAGTTCTTTAACCACTTTATTCTTTTTGGACTTTTCTAATTCCAGTTTTCTATACCTTTCCAGTGATTTCAAATTAATTAGTTCTGTCTTTTTGGCCTCTCTCAGCATTTCTGCCTGGGTCAACTGTCGGTATTCTGTGTCCGGCCGACGTCCACTCTTACGCCTCAATTCAGATTCCTTTCGGGCGACTCTTAGCCTGTGCTCAGTCTCTCTGGCGTTACGTCGAGTCGACTCACGAAAAGACTTTTTCGGTGATATTCTGGACTTGAATGGCGTCAGACCGGTGTCTGTCGGCGGCGTTCGGCGCGCACTACGACTCTGACCACTAGTCTGTGCTTTGTGTGGACTATCAATAGCTTTAGGTTTGGTGTCCACCACTTTTTTGGCCACAGGTTTGGGCTCTTTGTAAACGGGTTTCCGTTTGGAGCGTCTATTCTTTTCATTGTCGTCGTTGTCATCACTAATCGGTTCATCGTTTTCGTCGATATCGAAGTCTGAGTCGATCTCATCGCCAGAATCACTGCTGTCTTCAGAAGTATAGTCGTTGTCATTAACTTCCTATAAGAGGAATGTCTTAAAACTTGAATCAAATAATTAATGAAAAACCTCTTCAAATCCTCCGTAAGTAGTCTTATAAAAGTCGTCGACAACTTCTTCCCTGTCCAGAAGGGCTGACATTTTAGAGCCGGCATTTTGACGCCGACTACGACTTGTGGCCAACGGTTCGGTTGTTTTCGACATATTTTACAACTTCATTGCAATTATTTTAAAACAAATGTCTTTATGTCTTTCTCTATCCCTCCCCTTATTCTAAAGTCACGTTGTCTTTGAGTTTTGTTATAAATTGAAAGAAATGTTTACAAAAAACATGTGTTTCTCTTTTCATTAAGTTTTGTTGCTTTGAATTTCAATTAATTTTCATTAAAAGTTATTTTGAATCTCTTTTTAGTATTCAATTCAATCAGACTTTTGGATTATGGATGAGATTAACTCAACTGACATACAGAAGGAATCAGACCTTAAATCAGTTCCAAATAATTCTGAGTTAGAAAAGAGTGTAGACATTAAAACTGAGATCAAAGATGAGCTAAGAGTTGACCACAAGAATGAGCCCTCAGATGAGAGAACAGTTGATCAGAAGACTGAGATAAAGGATAAGACAAATGATGTGTTTTCTTACACAAGGAGTGGAATGTTTACCTCAGAAACTCATAAAATAGAGATTAAAAATCTGCCGAAACATATCGGATATGATGTAAGTCCTGTTTTGATTCAGTTGAAGAACTGGTCGTTTGTATCTTGCAATTGATTTTCTTTGAATTTCAATAGGCGTTCAAAAAATTGTTCAAAAAACTTGAGTTAAAACCTTTGAAAATCAAACTGCTGGGAAAACACGGCGCTCCCTCCCACTCCTTCGTCACTTTCAGATGTGATGAAGACAGAGATGAGGCGATCCTCAAATTACACGATTATTTGTGGAAAAACAAGAATTTAATTGTGAGAAAAGCCAATCCAATACCCGATCCTTTGGTGGAGAAGCGAAATGAAACCAAAAACGATGAAAAGAGAGAAACAAAAAGGTTGAAAACCGAGGAAAGTCTGTTAACAGACCAAGAATTGTTGGACGCTCTCAACGACAAAGTCGCCTGTTTTTGGAAAATGCCTTACAATCAACAAAAACAACAAAAATTTGATTCAATTAATTCTTTTCTAAAAAATCTTCACAAGGAATTAATCAGAGCTTCGATGTCTTCAGATGCGGACTCTCCTCAAATCAAATGTCTTCAATTGGACCAATTAGATGACATTAGAGTCTCGCCGGTTATCGACGGATATCGAAACAAATGCGAGTTTACTGTCGGTATCGACAAAACGGTTGGCTTTCGTTTAGGTCTTTACAGAGAAGGAACTGTTCGTGTGGTGACTCCGGCCCCCAATTGTCCCATAATCGGTGATCGGATGAGAAAAGCTTTATGTGCTTTTCAAAAATATGTCACATTTGAGAGTCAATTGAATGGATTCGACCCCGAAATACATTCCGGTCATTGGATCCAATGCACTGTCCGAACGACAGCCAAAGACTCGATGATTATCATGTGTTTACATCCACAACAACTGACTTCAGAACAATTGGCAGAAGAAAAGGCAAAAATAATAAAATTTTTTGAAAATGTTAGCACAGAATTCGAAGTCAATTCTGTTTATATTCATATTTCATCGAAAAGACATGAGATGTCGAATCAACATTTGGAACACCTCTTCGGACAGCAATATGTCTTTGAGACCATACAAATGGAAAGAAGTATTAATTTCCGGATCAGTCCATTGGCTTTCTTCCAAATCAATACAATTGGTGCTCAGATTTGTTTCGAATCGATTGTGGATCTGATAAAACCCAATCCAGAGCTTACACTCCTTGACATTTGTTGTGGAACCGGAACTATTGGATTGTGTTTGGCCTCTAAAGTTAGAAAAGTGATCGGAATAGAGTTGAATGAGGACGCTATCAGTGACGCCAAATTCAACGCTCAATCCAATGATATTTCAAATGCTCAGTTCATTCAAGGAAAGGCTGAAGATGTGATCGCCGGAGCCCTCGAATCCTGTGATTACAGCGCAGAAATAGTTGCTGTGATAGACCCACCCCGTGCCGGACTCAGTAACACTATCTCTAATTGTTTATCAATAATTGATTCAATTTAATTGCAGATAATTCGATTGTCCGCCTCTTAAGAAATAACAGTCTTCTTAAACGATTGGTTTACGTGTCCTGCGATCCAACCAAAGCCATCAAAAACATGATTGAGTCAGTCATAACTCAAATCACTCTAAAATACTTATTAATTATCATATTTTCTAGTCTTTGTCGCCCGACTTCTAAAACATACAAAGGGAAGCCATTTATGCCGGTCCGGGCCATTGCCGTCGATCTGTTCCCACATACAGATCGGTGCGAATTAGTCTTATTATTCGAAAGGGTTGGCGAATAATATCTTCAAAGCAGTACTTCTTCTGACATCATTTTTGCCATTTTCTAAAGTATTTTTATGACATAGTTTTATGAACAGAATTCAGATTATGTTTTGACAATCATTTTGATAAAAATTTTAATATTTGTCTTCAAAATGTCTAATAATTTATTCGTAATAATAAGTCAAGTATTGCTCATTATTTTGAGATTATTTTACGAAATATAGAAAAATGATCTTACATTCAGACGGTCGAAGAGTTATTTATATTAGAAGACAAACAACAGATATCGAGTATCATCTGATAGTCTGTAATATCAAATTGCAGGTTCAAATTTTAATACAGATTCTGTACTTGGTTAATATGAAACTAATTTCTTCTAAGAAATATAATGACTCATTAAAACCCATTAATAATAAGTATTTTTAGAGATTATTGGCGAGAATTTACTTTTTATTTTCGTTACAATTGTTTTGACAAACATTTGGACGAAAATTAGATAAAAACTTTGAATTCAAAAAAGACTTATAAGTTATAACTGTTTATAGAATTGAGAGAATTAGTTATCAGAAATGAGACAAATATTAGTCACAATTTTGAATAATTAGTGTAAAACAATTTGGTGCTTTTTCGGGACCGGTTCTGATATTCTTTTACTAAAGCCTTCATCTCTTTATATAATTTTAAACAAATGCTCTGAATTTGGTTCAGAATAATGATAAGAATAACAATAGTATTGATATTAGGAGAAAAATTTCTTTTAAAAAATTGAGTAATAATTTTAAAAATTTGGGGAAATCGTCGCTAATTTGTAAGAGAATTGGAGTCAAATCTGAGCCAACGATTGGTTATTGCAATCAAATAGAATTCACTTGAATAAAAAAAATTCAAGGCATGAAATTCAAGTAAACATTGAAAAGAAAACTAAAACTTACTTCTTGTAAATAAAGAATGAAAAGTGGCTGACAATCGGTTTTCGATGACTAGTATTCGAATGTCGGCTCACTTTGTCGTATCACAAAACAGTATTTACTAAAAAGAATATCAATGTTCAGAATTCAATGCTTTCCAAATAGTTTACAATTAAACAAAACTCACGTTTTTATAAAAAGAAAGAAAGATTGATATGAATAGAGACTAATTGCGCGACAATTGGAGAGAATGTGATAATTATGCTCAAGTCTGACAGTCCTGATGCCAATGCGATAAATAATTGTGAAAGAGATGTCGGGCAAAGTCGAGGACAGATATGACATCGTTTTTACGAACTAAGCCATCGAAATACATCTGAATATCGTTGCCATCGAAGCTGTTGTTAATTATTTTGTCTCTGTTTTGCAGTAATATAGTCAGACATAAGAACAGCATAAACGCGTCGTTGGCTCCCAACTCATCCGGGGTTAAAAGTGATGCACTTTTGGTCAAAGACGAAGATTCAGTCGAAAGAATCACTAATGAAGAACAGGACGAAGACTTTGTGCTACAAGTGTTGACTTCACTGAAACTGGAGCCCAATTCACTGCAATGCGAACCATACGATTCCGTTCTCTCTTTATTGGCTTTCAGTGATTCACAGCTCAAACTTCGTGCCAAACCTATAGGACAGGTCCAAGACTGGTCTTTGTCGTTATGGAGTGGAAAGTCATCAAAATAGTCTCCACTGCAGTGAACATTCCGCAGAGTTTTTATCAGATTCTCTTTATTGCTGTTTTGAGCCAATTCTGGGTACGAGTCGTTTGTCTCTGAATTCTTTGCCTTTTCTTTTAATTCGGATTTTTGATTACAATTGAGGACCACTTTCTCTAATGTCTCTGAAAATGAGTCTTCTGTATAGGAGTCGACACTAAACTGTTTGTCGATTAGTGGAGGCGGACCTCTGTAAAAGCTTTTAATGAACTCGTCCTCATCGGGAGAATCCAAGTCTTTAGAGTCGGTGCTCAATAATTGGGGTAAAAATCTGATATTTCGTGGTCTAGAAGCCAATGGTTTCGTTTGAGGTTTGTTTGCACTCAATTTGGGGCTCATTTTGTCCTCAGGTTTGGCAGAAAGCGAAATATCGGAACGAAATTTCGGTTTCATTTGGGAACAGTTTTTGTTCGGAATATAGAGGAAGTGGTCATCGAATAAACGCAGACTTGTATTGATGTCTGTGGGAGGCATCGAAGACCACAACACTTCCAACATATGAAGAGTTTCGTCGAAAGGAAATTCTCTCTTCAGTTCGAGAAGAATCCATCGGTAGCAGAAGAGAAGTTCGTGGGCGCCCTGCACTCGCAGGTATGAGTAGAACTCCGGGTCATAGTATTGCAGTAATTGAGTCAAATTAGCGAACTTTCGAGACATCATTTCCCCGTTTGAGTTGAAATTATCCGACAGTCGTGTCATTAGTGCACAGAAACAGATGTATGCGTGCGCTTCATCTGAGGGACAGAATAAGTCCTTAATTTACCAGACCTTAAACACTATACGAGAATACCTTTCATTGCATATAATAAAGGAGACGCCAAATCACTCATTCCCTGACAATACTTGTCCTTATGATTGAGTGCATAAGTGGTCAGAATATTGAGAAGAGCCGTTACGTTTTCGTTGTCGTCATCACTGTTGCCATAATAGTAGTGATGGCACCGATC
Source organism: Euzetes globulus (assembly GCA_034695525.1). Taxonomy (NCBI): domain Eukaryota; kingdom Metazoa; phylum Arthropoda; class Arachnida; order Sarcoptiformes; family Euzetidae; genus Euzetes; species Euzetes globulus. The sequence goes on from JAQIWP010001287.1 coordinate 5,821, forward strand.
GGTTCTCATAACGTCTTTCCTGACCTATAATTGGAAATCAAATTGAAAGGAATTGTTGGTAAAAAATATCTGTCTGACCATATGTAGGGTCTGTTCGACCAGCGGTTCGCTTTGGTTGGACTGCCATAAGTTTCTCATTTGACAGTAGGTCTCGCACTTCAGTTTCATGAAATCAATTCTCTGCTGAGCAGTCAGACCGGACGGGTAGACATTGAGCAGATGCTTCCAAACCACTTTTCTGAGACTGGGCTCAACTCCACGCCGGAAGACAGCAATTCTTAGCTCTCGAGCGCACTTGACTTTGCCCTCAGAATCCAAAAGGTTTCGGAACTGATTATCATTTAAAGGGATAGTCGATGCTTCGGTGGTGGGCGCACTGCGAGTACTGTCCAGCGCTTTACTCATGAATTTTTCAACCTTTCAATCATACGATTGAATGATATATTGGTTTAATTTTGTACTTCAACTCAAACTACTTATACCTGATTCATAAGAGTGTAAGCAATGGAAGTGCCGTTCGCCTGAGTCCGGGCCACGTCCGAGATTGTAATTATGTCCCAATCGGGCAAAGAGTTGTTTTTGTCCACAGACATTCGAATTTGTAAGAAGGGATCAGAATATTTAAGATATGCTGAGTCGAGATCGACGTCTGATAGGATGGGACAGTACTCGTACTTATCGCGACGTAAATAACTCAGAGAAAAGTCACTGAAATTTCCAATAATCATAACTTAAGTAAATTATCACAATTATAGGTCAGGAAAACAATGAAAGTAATTAGAAGTGATTTCATTGTCAACAGTGAATCAAATTCGCAGAATCAAAGATGTGCAAGAGCTAATGACCTAAATATTATTACATCATTTCCTTGAAAATCTAAGCAGTTTTAACTAGATTACTGATGTGTTGAATATCCGATTCTAATTGTAATTGATATTGAAATCTAAACCACTAAAAGATTGGAGGATAATATTGATAAATAAAATAATGCCTACCAATGAAGATTGAAGGCCCGGACCAGCAGTGACTGCAATACAGCCAATGGAGTGATCTGTGGGTCGACACTAAAGCGACGGATATCTTCTTCGCCGTTATTAACACAATCAGTAGTGCTGTTAGTCTTTATTCAAAAGAATTAATGATCAAAATTAAAGCTGTAATTCATTTAAATATATAATAAACTGTTGGCAATAATTGAATTATCAATTGTTAATAGATTTCCAATAATGAAGCGAACAATCGATAGACAGTTGAGTCAAAGCCAGGAATCAGAGCATAGTTTGGATTCTAAGCAATTATAAACTAATAGTAAAAATGTATTCATATGTTTAGTAATATTTTTGGAGATAATCAGTAACTAATGGGTCCTAACATTGCGTGCAAACAGACATTTGTCCACTAATTTGATTCACAGATCATTTCTAATGTATGAATATGAGGGTTAGCTGAGCTGGATCAATAATCAAATAATTTATCTGTTGAATGAAAAAGAGTAGGTAATGGAGACTAATTCTACACTGTACTTGTTTACTCATATCTAATTTATTGGGCCATGATAAAAGTTGCCGCTTTATCATAACGATAAAGGATTATAAGTTAATAGATTATTATTATGAAAGTATGGGTAGTCTAACGGTTTAAAGGGCTGTCCGTCTGTTTCTATGCGCTATTGTCTGAATCGGTCAGACATCTGATGCAAGCATTTCAATGAAACTAAGATTTCCTGTTATTTATCTAAATATGACTTCAAGTTCACATTAGATCAATATTTTGCTTATTTAAGGCTCCAAATGTTTGAAATTCAAAACGATTTTAATATAAACTAATCGATGAATACGTGAATAGCAAATAAAAATGGGTTAAAACAAAGGCAAAAATGACAAATAATACGCACTTTTAGGACTTCAATACGAATTGCTTCCGGAATATGATATTCAATCAAATCATACATTTTTTCAAATAATTGATGAATAGATTCATTAAAGTAAAACACAGACTAAAAGCCGAAACACATTTGATTTTAAAACAAATCAAATAAAAATATCGATAAATAAATTGATAGCAAATCGAGTGAAACGATTAAAATGCTCACAAATCGCATCAAACCACTAATTTTCACATCAATTGACTTATAAATGAGTGAAAAACATCTTTAATCTAGAATTTGTTCTTTGAATCAATTGATTGAAATCAAATGAATAGTAAATTCAATTGAAAACACAATTGAGAGGAAAAACCACTGTTTTGGTGATTTCGTGGACTGCAGTCTCTCTCAAAAGACATAAACATTTGGTGTGACGTCAGCTGTTGTTTGCCTTTTAAATCACTCCAAACATTGTTGTAAACACTAATCAGTTTCTTATTAATTTTGTTCTTAATTCATGATTGTTTAATAATTTTATATCAAGTTGGTTGCATTTCATTCATATTAGATCCAGAAATCTAGTCAGACATTAGTTTGAGAGTTGATTTCAAGCAATGTTTCTTTGATTGAATTTTTCATTCAAATCCTTTAACGAAAAACTCCCCCAAAGTGTCTCAAAATTTTCAGTTTTAGTCATTTTTAACCTCTTTTCAAAATAATTAATAATTCCAAGAATAATGTCATCCTCCAAGAGATTTGAAGACTTGAAGGATGAGTTGATTTCTGTCGAGGATAAAATTAAACTTCAATTAAAACATAACATAAGTAACCAAATGATTGTTTTAAGTTTTCGGATAAAGTGATTGATTTGATTATCTGTCAGATGAGGTAACACTAAACAAACTATGCTCTGAAGGCGATGGCATTCTTCAGATGATGAAACGAGAGGTTGACTCGACGCCAGCTCTGGTCAGGTCTGAAATGTTGGACAATTGGTCGCAAATGACGGAAGAGTGGAAGACATTCAAAAGCAACGCCAGAAGCAGTCGTCCCATCTCTTGGAATGAGTTTTCACCCAATGAAACTCTGAATCGAGGCATCAGTATTCTTGAGCGGACCAACCAAAGTGTTTTGAGGGCAGAGATCATGTCCAGAGAGAGTGAAGCCATCGGTCATGAAGTAATCACCGAATTGGGTGAACAAAGAGAGTCATTGGTCCGGACTCGCGATCGTCTCGACGGCACTAACAGTGACTTAAAGAGAACTCGAGTGCTCTTACGTTCCATAAATCGACGACTTCTGACAAACAAATGTATGCTTATCTTCATTATAATCCTGGAAATTCTTATTCTTCTGGTCGTCGTTTACATTCGATTTATTAAAAAACATTAAGACTTTTGTCAAAAGACACTATTTTTCCAAATTGTTTGAAACGCTTATATTGAAGCAAATAAACGTTTTTAATCAAAGTTCTCAAGTTTTCAGTTTAATTAAACCGAATCGACTTAATCGGGAAATCTTCTTCCGGTTGTGCCGAAGATCACAAGCAGACACTTCTTTTTTATGAAGACAAATATAATTTGTCCACCGGAAAGAACGGAATCGATAGTAAGATGAATTCGGTATGTAATTCTCAATGAGCCAGGCACATTGTTTCACTCGTTGTTGTCCCCTTCCTTTAAGTTTTCTGATTTTTAAATATCTGCCGTCTTTTGTCATACAAATCAGTCTATTTTTAGCGAACGAATTGATTCCAACGCCGACTCTTAATTGGACTAAATTTGAATATTTGTCCAATTGGTGGACAGAAACCGTTTGAAAAGTGGTTAAATGGCGACTAATGTTCTTCACAGCAATCAATTTATTTGAAGCGTTCACAGATATTAAATAATTATTAAGGTTGTAGTTATAGCTGACAAGAATAGTCTGTCGAAGGCTTGCGTTAACTGAAAAAAATTCAATTTCTTTTATAATTAATAGGGAAGGGCAACAAATAGCATACCTCCAATACTCTTGATCTTACAGTTGGAGGGTGAAAAGTAAAAGAAAAACATAAAAATAATGACTGAAAATATATTTTTCATTTTATTGAAACTTTTGTCAGTCTTACATAAATAAGTGAAAACTTTTTTTTGATAGTTTGGAATGAGTTAAAATTGATTTGCTTTGCCTTTGATTACTTATATGAGGGACTGGGCATCAGATGTCAATGAAGGGAAGCTGTTGTTGGGCTAAGAATGGAGCCAAACAGTGAAATCGATATATATATATATATATATATTTCTATTAGTTTTATTAAAACGATTCCTTAAATTTGATAGAAATGTGATCCGGAGTATTATAGTACTGTCGTGTGCAGTAAGTACTGCCTCACATTCTCTTGTATCAAATGAAAAGCTTCATCATCAGACTGTGCTTTATCTTGCCACACTGTTCCACTGATTTGTGTGGTCTAACCATAGAAACAGATGAAAATCAATTCAATTGTTTGTTTTTATTGAGTTTAAAGTTTACCTATTCATAAATGCCCGCAAAACAGACTTTTGTTGAGGACTCAACAGTTGTACAGAATGTGTCAGTGCAACGATCGGTCCCCTAAGATCATCGACTGGCTTATACTTTCCATTCTCATCCTTTAGAAGACCCAAGTTTACTAACAGTGAGTTTATGGAAAGGAATTCGTTTTTGTTGGATTCGATGGCATACTTCAGGTATAGTTCTATAATTCAATTCATGTTTAAGTGTTGTAACTATAGGTTCAAAACTCGATCGAATAGTTACCGCTTTCTATCAAAGCTTCCTCTTTAAGCTGTGCTGTCTTACTATCGAAACCATTTATGGAAATATCGACGAACTTAGAGCACAAGTCATTAATATCTTTGGATTCCTAATAATAATCAGTTATTGAATCAGTTTTTTATATTCGAAATTTAATTTTGTTTAAATCGATCAAAAGAACAATTGAATCATTCAATCAATTAATCGGTGGTCAAAGACATACATTTTCTATCTTTTTAGTCAACTCTTCAATTAAACTCTCAGAATTATCTTTGATTTCCGAATTATTCTGAGCGTCATCTTTAGACTCAGCTGTTTCTTCATCGTCTACTTCTGCTTCCTGGTCCTCTTCCTCAACCTCTCCTTCCTCGTCAGACCCTTCGTCATCACTGTTAAGATAATAAAAATTAAACAAATAAACAGAAGTATGAAAACCATTACTTTATGATTAAATCGATTTTTTCAGTCAAAGAGTCGCAAAGTCTTTCGACACCGGATTCGCCGAAATTATTATTACTTAAATCGAGTTTTAATTTATCGCTTCGTTTAGAAGAGTCGGCGATTTTGAGCGAACATCTGATGAGAGCCTCAATCGCTTCTTCGCCTCCAATTTCATTACCACTTAAATTGATTTCTTTGATGTTTGACACTTCGGATTCTGTCAGTGATTGACAAACGGAGATACAACCGGTCCGTTTCAGAAGACAATCGCCAAAATTGATTGTTTGGATGGATGTCAGTGCCTTCAGAGCGTTGGCCACACCATTGGCCGCGATTTTCAGATTATTGTCATTCAAATTCAGATTTTTGAGACCTTTATTAGTTTCGATGGCTTTACAAATGGCTTCAATGCCTTTCGTGTGAATACCGTTTTGAGGCATTTCTAACGTTTCTAAAGTGGTTAGCCTTAAGACAAACAAATAATTAGATCTAAATGACTGTAAAACAACAAATGTCAGTACTGTGATAGAGCCGTTCCAATGGCTGTCGCGCCCGCAATCTCTAACCGATTTCTGCCACAAATCAATGTCTTCAAACATTTAAGATTAACCAATGCTTTGGACAATATTTTTCCGCCACCGATGCCTAACCCGCAGTTATTTAGTCTTAAGATTTCTAATGATTCACAGGAAGGACTCTGAAGAAATGGCAGAAGAGATGGCATTCCAACCGGTCCGATGGCGTTGTCCGATAAGTCTAATGTCTTGATTTTGGCCTCACTTAACATGATACCAGTGGTGACAAACATTAGCACATCCGGTATTTCTGTCTTCAACCGACCGGTGAATAAGTTGTTGAACAACAGATTCTGAAGACTTGATTTGCTTTCAAGACTTTTGCCCAAACCTTTGGCAGCGTTTATGCCTAAAGTGTTTCCTTCGAGATTAAGAGTCAACAGTTGTTGACAGTTATCGATGGCATCAGTTATAGGCTTTGCGTCTTCTTCTGAATTCAATTTCTTCATCTGTCCGGCAAATGAGACAATCGTTTTGTTCTCATTTCTGATTTCGATATTGTCCACAATTTTGGCTAGGTTATTCAAAATTTCGCTTTCCTCCGGATTAAACATCTTTTAAATTAATTAATTTACAACAAATGAAGTGATTTTAATTAAATAAAAGGTAAATAAATTAAATAAATGTAAAAAATGTATTGAAATGATGTAAAACTGATCTCACGTTTGGGTTTAAAACTAAGGGATTGTCTCTCAATTTCAAGTCAATCAAATCAATTGTCAAACTTCCAGAAAAGTACAGTAAAACCTATTTAAGAAGTCAAATTGGACTTGCTATTCTAGTCAAACTCGATGATCAACTAGTCCAATTGATTAAGAAACCTAACATATGTCCTTTAATTTATTATTTAAATAGTTGAAATATGTATTTACGAAAATAGATCAGATAAAAAGCATCTTGATATCAAAAGTTTTCAAGTACATAATTGGAAGAAGTTAAACAAAAAACCAATTGACTATTACAAGATTACTAGTATATTTCCATATAACAGTTGATAATTATTAGATTTGAATTGAACTCAATTCTATTAAATTCTATTGAATTGATATTATGGCCAAAAATAGAAAATTATATCAAAACAGGTTCAATAATTGTTATTAAAACTGACAACCTATCAAATGCAAGTACAAAGACCTGTATAAAGACCTAGAACTATAGCCATTAGAACAACAATCAACAAAATTCTCTAGAAGTGATAAACTCAATGTTTGCATTCAATTAATCGATTCTGAAATTATTTTTAAATTCAAGAATTGGTTTGCTTTTCAGTTTATCCAAATCCCTAATGAATAATCTAATTTATAAATGTGATCTTGGATCTTGGATAATCATGAATAAAATCACGTAAACCAGTCAAGTTTTAAAGTATTTTTAATTTGCCTTGCGTTTGTTTGTCGAACCCTTTGACATATTTCTGTGTGAATTAAGTGATAGGAAAACTGAATTCTTTGTCTTCGCGAAGAAATGTTTGTCTGAATTCAATGCCAATAATTCAATGCTCTAACCTCTGAACGAACACCGGTTCAAGATTTCCAATTCTGAAGGATAAGTAAAGTTTGCTAATCAGAAGAGCACATGAAAATATATTCTGGAAAAAACTACTTTTCTATTCATAAAACTGGAATTGCATTTCTATGCGATTCAGTAAATTCTAGTTATCTATGAATAACATTATTTATAAGTTATAACCACAAAAAAAAATTATAAACATTTTTTCTTTTTTAATGTTTTAATCCATTTATTGATAAACGAATTAAACGAATAGTGATCACAAGGTTAGTGTTCAGCGAATGGGGCCTTTTGGGAGACCGTATAAAAGCAATACTAAACTTAATTGAATTATCAGTTATTTTGAAGTTTATCTTTAGAAAACAACTCATACTTTGGATTTGTGCGAACATTTTTGTCAGTTTTGGCTCATAATCTCCAAAATGGTTCTGATTTTATTTTAAATTTTATTCTTAATTGTGAACGACTTTATGGGAATTCATGGGAAAGACGTGCAGATTCTTTACCTTTTCATTCAATGTATTAGTTATAGTGATTTTTATAATAATTATTTATTTTCATATCTATTATACCAGAAATTCTAATCAAAATTTGAACTCAAAATGTAAGACTATTTACGACTGTTTGGGCAAAGATCAGATGTGTTTTAATAATGAGTGCAAATGTGGTCCAAACCATCGCTGGAACTCCACCGACAGAATATGTGAACCTTTTATGTGCGATTCTGACACTGACTGTCAGCAGTCGGACATTAGTTTGGAAAGAAGTCAGATTTGTAAAGCAGAGTATTATTCCGCTAACAAGTCCTGTGTTTGTAATTACGGTTACGTTTTGAGTCGAAAACTAAACTATTGTAAGAAAATTCTGACCGATAAGGAGGAAGAGTTGGTTAAGTTGAGAAATAAAATCCTATTGAAAAACCCGACCAAGAGATCCTGTATTTCCATAAAAGATTGCTATCCCAATGAATTTTGTACCAATAATTCGTGTGAATGTCAGCCAAACTATATTTTTGATAATCGACTCTATCGTTGTGTATATAATGCTTGTAATTCTGACAACGATTGCAATGTTTTTGATGACAAAAGAGTTTGCCTCCAAAATAGTTGTGAGAACTGCCGACCATTCCATTACGTTGACCCGAACACCAGATTTTGCAACACAACAATTGACATGTTTTGCCGGAACACTACTGATTGCACTCAATTCGGAGATAACAACCAGATTTGTGTCGACCAGATGTGCACTTGTCGACCGAATTACAAACTGAATGCAACGTCGGCTCAATGTATGCCCTTTAGCTGTGACACCGACTCTGACTGTAAGATTCACGACTCATTCCGGGTGTGCAAGAGCCATTTCTGCAAGTGCACCACAAACTACAGGCCTGACCTTTACAACGAGAGATGCGAATTCGATTCATTCAACTTATGGTTCTTATGGATTCTCTGGTGGCTTCTCGTTATGCCATTCCTTCTCATAGCAATCGTTTGCTTCAGGAAGTACTCCAAACATAATATCAGTAAATCGGCGGTCAGTCTCAACACCAGAACTCCAATCCTTTACTACAAAAATAATTATAAAACTTATTCTAAACTTTAGTCTGATTTTTTACATCTCTTTAATTTTTAAAGTTTTATTTGAAATGACTTTTTTAAATGTTTTTTAAACCAATTTTTGATGACTTATGTCAATAAATATTATTTCTATTGATTTTGATTAATAAATTTCAGAGTTACAAACAAAATTACTGTAACTTCAACTTTAAGGAGAGTTGAAAAAATTGTCTTTAATGTCTGAAAGAATGGTAAAAGTTTTATTTTAACAAGCAATGGAATACTTCCTGCTTTAATATTTTTATTTTAGGTTTAATTTGGTTTAAAGAGTTTTAAATTACCATTAAATAAGTTGGTGATATTACCTAAAAATAACTGATCGCTGTACTTTTCTGTATTTTTAAATGAGTCCTGTCTTGAATTTTTCGAAACTCAGAGCTTATTTAAATAAGCCTTATTTTTATAATATTTTTTATAGTTACCTTGTTATGAATTTACAAAAGCTCAAAATAAGACTAAAACATGAAATTGTCCAAATTTACTGCGATTTTGTTAAAGTTACTTTTAAAGTAAGGTAAATTCGATCTTTCTAAATACACTTGCTTATTAACTTTATAAATCTGAATATTAATTAAGAACTTTTAAAACATGGAAACTCAGAAAATACTTTATAAAAAATTCAATCAGAGGATTGATCGAATGGCGGTCTCAACTCAATGACCGGTCTTTCCCTTGTGCTTTCATAAATTGATTCTTCATTGTCATTGTCAACAATTTCATTTTCAATAAGTATGGAGGTTTCACAGATGTCTAACTCACCCTGATTCAGGTTGCGCACTTCTTCATTTGGTACTTCATCAGCCATTAAAGGTTTATTAATATCAATGGTCTCGTCGATAGGATGTCCACGACTAATTAGTAAAGTTTTTACATGTTTTGAAAAAAGCCATAAAACTAACGAAAAGATTCCGTTATAACCGATGACTAATGAAACGAATTTAAAGAAATCGTATCGACTCAGGTATGCCTCGACATCGACTAAAATTCTTAATCTATAAGTTCTCCAATGAGTTCGAGAATTGCCGCTATAAAAGATTTGTCTGAAACTGGTGTAACCGGTGGTCGGCTCTCTCTTCTCGTTATCGATTCTTTTAAAAGAGTACTTTATTTGACAGTCTTTTGCTGAATCGAAATCACGGGTGAAGGGCAGGAAGCAGTACCATTCAATCTTTGTATTGATTATAGCGCCATATCGCGCCATCAATGGATAGCTTTGATTATTATTCTCCGAATATTTGAGAATGTCTTTCAATTTGAAGACGGGACACATGGGGTCTGTTTTCGGGTCATATTTGCAATTTAGATAGTATGAGATCTTCTCATTTGGCTGATTGTCGAACACAATATTGTGTTCAGTGAATTCGATTGTATTCTTCAGCCAAAGAGAACTTTCCTGTGTCTGCTTCAAGATTGGAGCGAAACCCTTCAGTGG
>JAQIWP010001288.1:0-16031 GCA_034695525.1 Euzetes globulus
CGTTATCATTGAATATCTATCAAACAGATTAGTTCAGTCACTGTATGTGTAGATATGTGTGAATCAAAGCCTCAATCATTGTAAGTGAAGCTTCACCTCAACCGTAGGGCAATGAACACTCAACGCCTCCGTGGCGCAATTGGCTAGCGCGTTCGGCTGTTAACCGAAAGGTTGGTGGTTCGAGCCCACCCGGGGGCGTCTTTTTTTTGCAATTTATTTTTTATAGTTATTTTAGCTACAATCTTTAATGTGTTCTTAATTTACAATGTTTTAATCCAATTCCCTTAATTAAATATATGATAATTTCTAAACAAAATTAATAACAACTGAAATAAGTCGTTTTGAATAAGAATTTACGAATTATTACATATTTACTATTATAATGCAATATTGATCAAGGATGACAGGAACTTATAAACCATTGAATAAGCCTTTAATCGACTTATTTTCGTAATATTTTAAACAAAATTTTAAAAAATGTTAATAATATGAAAACTTTATCTATTTATGAAATATAGATCAATGATTAGTTAATAAAATTATTTGTAATGAAAACAAAATTTTAATTTATAGAGAAAAAATTTTAAACATAGATAAATAAATTTAATTAATAAAATACCATAATTAATTTTGGTGGATGAGTTTCCTTAATATTCTCAATATTTGTATCCATGGTCATAAGTGCTATGGAGAGAATTTATACTTGATTATTTATATTATATGTTTATATATAATTATTTTTGTTCTGTATTATCCATTTGTACAATGAGTTGAAATTAGGAAAATGTTAGGAAATATGGATAATAGGGATATGCAAACCATTCAAACACTCGAATAAAGGAATGACTGGACATAAGAAAAGTTTATGTTTACAAAACTTCGATAAGAATTTCTAAGCAAAAGGATTGGTTAACCCACTCCTTGCATATCCCACATTGATATTTAAAATAATGGGTAAGATTGATATTAAGACAAAGAACTATAGAAATATTATAATGAATATAGATTACCTAATCACATTAAAGCAGTGGCCAGGCTAAATCAATTAAAATCATGCTAATTTAATTAAATCAAATGAAAAAGGCAGACTCACTAAACCGGGTGGTAGTGGTGATGATAGTCTTCTTGTCCTCCTTTATGTCCTCCTTGGCTGAGAAGAGCGCCGACAATTAATCCTCTAATGAACTTTCGATTTGAGTGACACTCCATTATCAGAGACGACAACACAATAACTAACAAAATATAAACCAAACTTCGGGCCATTTCTGGCGATTTTGATTCCTTTTCAATGCTTTAGTGATATTTCAAACTTTGAATATTCCTCTGTCTGTCAGTTATGTAAAGAATCAAATATTCGAGAGATTAGTCTTATATATACTTCTTATTAAATCAATTAAAACATTGAATTATGATTTCCTGAATCTGTTTGAAAATTCAAAGCCAATAAAAACATTAATATTCTCATCGAATGGCTTTTAATTGAATTAAATGTCGATAATCATAACCAACACTGAATTAATTAGACATTTATTGTTAATTAAAGGTTAATATATTCTGAGTCTGAAAGTCATTTAGAATGTGAAGAGCAATCAAATAAACGAAATATAATAATCAGAATCTCTAATCAACTTTGAAGCTATTAATTTGGATTTAAAACAAGGACTGTTGGGTTATACTAATCACTACTGTAGTCGACAACCGGTAGTAATCAAACCAATCAATCGAAACATAATTGAATTCGAAATAAAGTTTATTAACGATTGGTTTCGTTCAACATTTGAAATAATAATAATTAATATTTATGTCAACATTAAAATTGACTTCAATTATAAAATGAGAAAAATATAAAATACACATAAAAATAGCAATTGATTAAAGAGTCGCTAAAAGTCATTTTAAATGCATTTAAAAAATATAACAAACATTTTTTTCAATAAAAAAAATCAAATGCTTATAAAAAACATTAAATCTTTGAATCAATTGTGACTCAATTTGACATAAAAAATGAACTAAAATATCGTTTCGTTGAAATATTGCACTTGAAAAGCAAGTTAGCCTTCTCTTAATGTTTATCTATTCTGATTGTTAAAAATGTTTCGGATAACTGTTGATTATCTTGAGATTTCTTGGAATTAATGGCAACAAAACATTGTATTTAATGCCATTGATTTGACGCTTTTTCGAGACGTATTCAAAAAAGTCTGAATTGACTTTCAATTTGATGACACGCTTCGGATTATTGTCTGCAAATTTTATCAGCGGTGACAACAGGTTCTCCATAAATGTCTTCACATCATATGGAAGCCATTGAAAGTCGAGCTCTTCCACAGCACAGAACGAGTTTTCATTCAGTGTCCAGACGTATGACTTTGAAAATCCGGTGTCTTTTCGGGGCAATAGATTAACAGATAGTTGTTTCAAATGTTTCAGCTTGGATAAGTGTTTCCAGACTTTTTGCTTGCAGTCATTGCAGTCCTGCCTGTGATGGAAGTCATCGCTTCTGTCATCGCATAGAAGAGAACATTTGTGAAGAACTAATCTGTTTATATTCGGGAAGTAGTTCTCAAATGACTCGAACATCAATGGTGTGAATGAGATGCCGGTTAAGTTTAGTGACTTCAGTTTGGGGAACTCCGTCTTTGCCAAGTAGTTGATGACACCCCGATTCTGATAGAATTCGATTTTCAAATGCTCCAGGTCCTCCAGTTTCGACAACTGTGACAACGAATCCATATTAAGCCAGGAACTGAAGAAAAATATATTCAGACTCTTCAGACGCGGAAAGTTATCGCAAATCAGATCTAATGTTTTGATATCATAGCCCTCGATTTCCAGATTGTCCAGGTTCTTCGTGTTTTCTTTAAGGACATCAAACGTATTTTGAGTCAACTCTATTTTATAGCATTTGTTTAGTTTAAGTGATTTGAGATTTGGTCCGAAAAACGGCGGAATCTTTTCCAATGAAATCTCGTTGACATCGAAACTAAGCTCTTCGACAAGTTTTAGGTTTTGGATCAAATAGATGAGACCAAACTCCGACAGTCGCTCCCAATTGGCGATCGAATTAATTGACAAGTGAATCAATTTGTCGGCTAAATTGTCCCCGATTTGAATCCAGTGACGCGAAGTCAGTCGACTATTGATTGCAGAGTTATTGAGTTGAAGGCATTCCAATAATTTGCAGTTTCCTTTGATCCAAAGCAAAGTTTTCAGATCTAATTCGGCGCTCATTTCTATGCATCTTATATTCGGACAGAATTTGAATATCATTTTAAGAATCGATTTGTTCTTTTTGTCGTTGAAGTCAAACAAATCGTTATTCTGCAGGGAATTGATTGCCAAATAGAGTGAGGAATGGCTCGGATCGGAACAGTTGCTCGCATTTCGTCCAATTCTGAGCCCTTTCACAAGTTTAAGATTACTTTCGACCAAATATTTGAGTTTTCGGTTTTGCCTGAATTTAAACCTTTCTTTGAGGGATAACCTATCGATTATAGCCAACAAACAGTATTCGTTCAGATCTTCAAACGTTTTGCTCTTTTTTGCGCTTTTACTGAACTTCGGGGCCATTGTTTGGTCGACTCTTCTCTGCGCACAAATTTGAAATATGTTGCAATCAATTGTTAATAATTGGTTGAGATTTTGATTTTAGGGCTCAGTTGACTCATGCGATCGCCTGAAATATTAATTATATGTGAGTGAAGACAAATTAAATTCAAATTAAGTTCAAGTCTAGTGATTATTCAATGACTTTTTGACACATTTTCCAAAACACTTTCAAATGAGAGATAATAATTCAATTATTTGATGTGAAAAAGCAATGCTTTAATTTCAACTAAGTTTAGATCAAATCGATAGCAGTTTTGATGACTTCATTACAAATATTAACTCATTTATAAGTCTTAAGAAATAAATTCATGATTTTGATCCGGGACTACATTCTCACCACTAAAACAAATCTTTGTTTAAAGAGACGACTGATTTAAATTTTCAAATAAATGGTCAAAAATAGGAATAATAAGATTAAATGGATACAAAACTAGGGCCTAAAAGTCCAAATTTAGTCTGAATTTACCTCTAATTAATTCCCATGATCAAATGTCAGCCAAATTTGAATACATGTGAGAGTCATGTGCTCTCATATCAACTCTTTATTAAAATCAAATCTCTTAACTTCGGGACCAGTTATTTGTCGACAACTGCGACAATCAGTCATCAATTCTAAGACAGACTGTCGGCTGATCTCTTGTTCATTTACCGAACTTTAATTATAAGTAAAAAATGATACTTCTGGGCAAAAATGTACATCAATTTCAATAAATTTAATAAAAATCGACATCAAATATATGGCAATAAATATTAAAAAGAAAATATTTTTGAAAATGTTTGGTAAAAATGAGACTTACGTTGGACTCCAACCGTTGGAGTAAAAGGATTATAAAAATAAATTTTTTTAACCCTTTTATGTCGATTGAAATTTTGTGTACATTTTTAAGACTAAATATTTTCATAAATACTGAAAAAATGAATTCAAATCATAATGAGATCAATAAATTAAAGGCTGGATTACTAGATGAAGTAAAATTAGCCAATTTCTAAGTTAAAACTGATTTAAATTTAGAAATACTTGAGATTAAACGTTAGATAAGGAGTCAATGTTTACGCAAATGATTACGCGATGAAAATCAAGTTTAGATTCGAGTCAATAGATAGCACTCAATGACGAACTTATAGTCATTTGTTTTTATAAACTTCAATACATTTGAATTCAATTATCAAATGTTTTATTCGATAATATAGTTATCTGATTGACAAAAAAGTTAGTCATTTGACTCTTTCCCTATTTATATCTAATGTAATTTGTGAAACCCATTTTGATTCAGGGTTTCCTTAATTAATTAAACCAGTAAAATCTAGATTCTACATCATTTAGCCATTCAATAAGTTAATGCTGCTTTGTGCCTGATTATAATGTTTTTAAAAATACAGAATATTCTGATAAACTCCAAGAATGACCAAAGGAAGGTATTTTCAGAATCCCCATTTAACTTAGAAAAATTGTCTAAAAAATCTTGAAGTTTTGGCCCTAGAAGCTTTGGCCACTCCGAAGAACTCTTAATACTTGAAGCACAAATGGCATATATAAAGTTGGTAAACTAAAACTCTAGTTAGTAGAGACGAGAATTATCGGGAATTCTTGGTCTTTAATTAAATGTTTAGTCATCAAAAATTATTGTTAAGCCGATATATGGCAATAAAAGATCAAATTAAAAGTTATTTTGCAATTATTTTCAGATAATTCCCAATTTAACGAATTCAAAGATTTTGTTCCTGAAAAATACCAATGAATTAAAAGTAAAAAAAAATAAAATTGAAAGAGTCACATGATAACTTTTTTTTTATAATTGTGAGTTTAGCCTGAACGAATAAATATATCTTAATTTTAATGATAGCATGGTCACAATTTCTTTTCTTGTGAGTATAGGTTATAAATGATACTACAATTAATCAGCAATGACCACGACTAAACCCTCGAAACACTTTCGTTTACAGCAAATTCAACCTGCAGACCGAATATCATTGATGTTAACAAATTACTTTATTATTTAATAAAATTTTCATAATTAAAATCAGCCTGTCCAAAACACTAAATATCAACATTGGAATCAATTATTTTGATATAACAATAGAAGTGATATCTAAACCATAAATCACTTCGAATTAATGGATGGTTTCAACATTAAAGGGATTATTATATTAGGGAATGAGGGAAAACATATTATAGATGAGCCCCGAATTCTGTTTGTGAGTCATTGAAGTCGAAGTAACGAACATTAGCCGACACTCTAACAGACATTATGTCACTAAACCAATACTACCAGGAGTTGGACATCAGTGACACATTTGCTATGATCGCTTACCGTTTACGCTGGCAAACTAGCACCAGTGTCTGTTGGGGTTTAAATCCTGTGAGGTACTTTAACCAAGATATAAGCAGCATCCGTACTATTAAGTCAATTTGGCCCAAACCTATAACTCAAATGTTAGCCATTAAATTTGGAAATGTAGGTCCGAGTTTGATTTTTTAACAGTACTGATTGCCTAATAGTCGGGATATAAACATTTTTTTCTTCGAAATCATCTTTGATTTTGACGTGAAATCATCTAGGATTCGTTTGTGCAAATTTTGAAGTGAACTGAAAAACTTTAAACACACTTTTATATAATATATATTTAATAATAATAATAGTATATTCTATATTAAAATGAATGTTATCTATCATGATTTAGCATTCGCCCAATACTTGTTATGGTTATTCAAATGAAAAATATATAAAATGTTGATTTAATGAATTAATGCGTATTTTTTTAAACTTAATATATTTTGAGACAAAATTATAAAAATATTGGTTCTGATATCTAATCGATAGTGAGAGGAATGGTTTGAATGTGCACAGACTGGTATTGCCTTCTGAGCCCTCCCGTCAAAGCCCTCTCCTTTAGAGTGAAATGGATGACGAACTCGTTGGTCGATAGGAGGGCTCTGAGTGGAGAGCACCAGAATTGGAGGCTTTTGTATGCATGACTTGCGAACACAACTGTAGAGAACTGTAAGGACTGTAAGGACTGTAAGGACTGTGCCGGCAATGAATTGTTTGCATCACATCATCGGTTCAGAAATGGAAGATCAGAGCACATAATATCCCCCATCAGAAGAGGCGGAATAACTGAGGGCCTGCTTAGCGGGAGTTCACTACTTGTGCTACTGTTAGCCCTGAAATGTGCACTCATTTATCATAGGCTTCCCAAACGATGACTGCAGTCTGGATCCAATCCCTTTCCTCGATTACTAGTATCAGTGTTCAAATGACCAATCTTTGATAAGAGATCACTGTTGAGGCGCTCGAATCCCCATTTCATTCACCATTCATTCAAAAAAGAATTGTCCCGAAGGGAGACACCGATAGAGCACAGAATAGACGAACAAAACAATAATATAAGAGTATATTTAGTCGTAACATAACGCCAATAATCATCTTTCAAATAAAAACTTCGACACAACTCTCGCCACTCAGTATTTGTGTTCAGTTGCCTTCCACTCGAGCCATAAGAGCACTTCACACCTATAAGACCTACCAGTGCCACAACATTATTCTTTCAGTAATCGTCATTTAAATTGATTTCAAGTAAATGGCATTTAAAGAAGTCCGTCGAAGAAGCGATCTCTTCCGTCCCTGGGATTCATCGATTGCTTCAATTAATTGTAGGACAGAAGCCAACAAATGTGAGTCACCGCCAAATCTGACTAATTCTTCAAAACTCCAAACTAATAACAAAAGAAATGGTCTCAAGTCTGGTATCAATAAAAAGCTAGACAATCATAATAATTCGCCAAGACCAGTTCAACCTCTTAGTGATAACTCTTTAACGTGTCCGCCGTCACTGCAATTACCAGCTCAATGGTCATCAAGTTCTAATATAATGCCAAATCATTTACCGATGATACCCAAGCAAAATCTATGTACACCACATTCAGCGCTACCGTTTCCAGAGCATATATATTATGAACATTTACATCAGCCATATATGAATCCAATGCCTTTTTGCGACCAGAGTTTGATCAGCACAACCAACATTTCTCGACAATGGAGACAATTACAGCAACAGAAGAAACAAAGGCCTAAAAGGTTTCAATGTCCTCATTGTAGGGTCTCTTTCTCTAACAACGGACAACTCAAAGGACATATCCGAATACATACCGGTATTCAATCAATTTTTAACTTTTTCTCTAATTTACTTTTAAGCAATTGATCCTGCTAAAGGAAACAAGCAACTAATGCGATATGTAGTATTAAGCTAGGTTCTTCTTTCAGTTTCATTCAATTCTCAAATTATTGAGAGCTTTCATTGAAACATTTAATGTTGTTTATGAAATCTCTTTTGAAACCAGGATTTGGTATTTTGACAAATATGTTTGCTAGTTTCTAAATCATTAAATAAAACTCTATACTAATCTAAATTAATAACCTTTTTAATAATTTCAAAGTATGCTAGATAAGATATTTCATTGAAGAAATGATAGATTTAGAAAATAGATTTGTTTGTCTTTAAAGTTTCGTATTTCAGTCAAAATGATATTTGATAATCTAAAGAGTTATTTAATCTTGGTTAAGGTGAACGTCCGTTTGCTTGTGATCACCCGACCTGTGGCAAAACGTTTACTCGTAATGAGGAACTGACTCGCCATAAGCGCATTCACACCGGTTTGAGGCCATTCTCATGTTCTGTCTGCGGTAAACGGTTTGGCAGAAAAGATCATCTGAAGAAACACGTCAAGACTCACCAGAGATCTGCATCCGTTCCCATACACATACCTCTTCCAGGTTCTATGCCTTACCACTTCTTTGGTGCTGTCAATGGATGGATCCCTCATATGTGATATGATTTATATTGCTAAACATATATAGAACCTAGCTAATATAATCAGAAATTGTATATTTTTGTAATATTTGATAAAACAATCCATCGATTCATTAATCAATTTTCAAAAGAAGCAAAAAACTGAGTATGTGTTCAAAATAGGATCTTTTGATTTTATATCTCAACTTACAAAGTTATCAAAATATGTGTATAAACTTTATTTTCTATTTCAAATACAATGAAAAAAGTGAATAATATTTTTGTAATATATTTTATATACAAATCATTAAAATTAGAAAATGATATCAAAAACTATTTCAATTGATTTAAACAATTATTAGGCATTAAGTTCGTTATGGAACGGATGTGTCACTCGATTGTGTTAAATGTCTAAAAACATACATTTGACTCGATTTTGGTCTTTGTCTGACATTATCAGTGGTAATGTCGGCCTTCATGTCAGGCGCTCATCGATCCGAAAACAATGATTTCATGTTAACAAGGATTGAGTCGACAGCACTTTTTTGTGCGTTAGAGCTCCGTTCAGAGTCATATAGAACACCAGTCACTATGAAATACGAAAGCATTACTGCCTCCCAATTGATAATATTCTCCCATCATTTTATAGGCCAGAGCTATATCAGGGGATGTCATATCTCAACAAATATTCTATTCATATTTCGGATAAACAGTTTTGAAGTGTTGGTAATTTCAGTTCACTCTTTATTCAATTTAAGAGTATTCAGAATGTTCTGAGCAAAACTTGATCGATATTTAATCAAATAATGACTTGAATTAAGTTCAACAAAAAAAAGTTAATTTCTACTGAAAATAGTTGATCTGTTGATAAGAACTCAATGAGATATAAAAATTGCCTAAAATTATATCCAATAATCAACTTATATAAGACTTCAATTGTTAGACTTATTAATTATTAATAATTACTATTAAGGACTTAATCGCAACATTTATTTATTTGAAACAGAATTAAAAGGTTATTTTTCTGTAACTCATTTTTCACTACTCAATCATCTTGCAAGATTTTATTGTAAGTCAATTGAACTTTTTGAGCATTTTTTTGGACTAATTATAATTTTTTCTCAAAAAATAATTGAAAAACAGGTAAAACTGTTGATCGACTGAATTTACCAAGACTGACTTACTGATTGACTGACCATTGACTCTGATTATGTATGTGAGTGCAACGCTTTCTGTGAACAATGCATTACAGAATTTACATAAAAGGAATCAGATTGTGTTCTCGGGTACTCATGAACCTATAAAAGTTAGCATGATGCATCAGTGCTCAGGGATAGACAAACGGGTTGGAAAATAATTTTCAAATAGGTTTTAAACAGACAAATGTTCCGATTCAGTGTCAATGAAAATTGAAAAAAAATCAATGAAAACATTTTCGGTTTCGAACTGTTCTTTATTTAATTCAATAGTTTATTCTTGGTATAAATTGTTGTCAAACACCAGAAGTGAATGACTATTGATATTTAGTAGAAATACAACAATTTATCAAAAATATGGAGAAAAATATGATTTTGGTGAAATAGCTGTGAAGCCACAACTAATGTGTCCGTCCTTTAGCTGAACATATCGGTAGCAAAACATCCCTTTGATAGCACTGACAGCAATGACCGATCTATTGATGATCGATGTTCTCTATCTTCTCATCAGCCATCGGTTTCTATTCAAACTATAGCCACAGAAGAATACAATAAATTCTAAGACATAAACCACTTCAGAATTGCTTCAAGAGTTGTGTTTTAAATATACTTACCTATAATTTACTGGAATTTTCAGTTAAATTGTTTAAAAATAATTGAAGACTAATTTAATTGGCTTTAAATCTTTATTAAGTTGTGTTGACTTTGTTTGTCTAACACTTATATTATTATTGAAGTGTAACCCAAACGGTGTCTACTCCATGGTATTCGGGGCTGTCCAACATTGCTTTAAACTAAATTCAAGGACAAAATATTCTTTTAACTGAAATGAAATTATTGTCACATCTTTTGAATGTTTAACTCTTGAAAACAACGATACGGCTATTTAGCTCATTGACTGTGTGTCCCTTTAGGCTAAAGACTATTGTCTGTTAATGTGAGTGATGTGAATGAGTCCAAAGAGTATTAAAGACCAGTGAAGTGGCAAAATCGCAACATCTTTGTCGTAGGCGGGAGTGGTCTTTAACGGGGCATTTGCTTGTTGTAGGCGGTAGTAGAGCGGCATTGCTGGCCATCATTCTTACCATACCTTTCTTT
The DNA here is from genome assembly GCA_034695525.1 of Euzetes globulus. Lineage (NCBI taxonomy): Eukaryota > Metazoa > Arthropoda > Arachnida > Sarcoptiformes > Euzetidae > Euzetes > Euzetes globulus. Next base: position 10,695 of record JAQIWP010001288.1, read on the forward strand.
TTACTCTTTCTCATTTTCGGTCAATGAAAAGTTATAATATTTTCCCAAAATTCTCAAATATTCTCCAAATTTAAGAAACATTTAAATTTTTAACATTTATTAAATTATAAGCTTGCTTAATTTAAAATAGAAATCAAATTTTAACTTGATTAAAGGTAAAAGTAGTAAACATTTTTATAAGAAACCGAAAACTTATCGATTAATGTATTGAAGAATTAGTTGAATGCGAATAATAGACATCAAAAGGAAATATGTTTAGGAATGAAAGCCAAGAGTATAATACTGTTCCGGACTCGTGAACACTTCAAATGCTAACTCTTTGACAATACTTACATGAATTCATTTTCTTTATTTCTGGCAACTCTTAACTCTTTTTGGTAATCCTAAAGATTTTTGAACTCTAAGTCTGTCGTTCAATACTATTGTTGTTATTATCGCTAAAGTGTATTACTTTGAATAGAAATTTATGGATTCGTTTCTTTGTTGCAAAACTTTTTTTAAAGTCATATATTTTATGATTTCAGGAGAAAATGTTAGCCAAACAAATATTATTCAAACGAAATAAAAAAGTTGTAAAAAATACTGTGAAAATTGCTCTTGTATACTAAGTCATGACTCATGAGGAACAAAATTATTTCATCAAATGTTTTACGACCAGAAATACCATTCATTGTGACAATTATTCGCAATTATCGTAAAACGTTTGGCGTATTTCTAAATCCTTTGTTGATAAAAAAAGTGGAAAGATACTTTTAATTTTACTTATTTGGTGATTGTCAAATTGTAGAATTAGTGAAATAAGAATAAGATACAACTCAGAAATTTTCCCTCAGCAAATATTAAACGACGAGGATCAAATTTAATTTTTTTTAATTAGGGGTATTTTGCCAAAATAATTCCAAAGCATTTGCTGCCTCGCTTAGATTGGTAGAAAACTCACCAGCTTTCTATGGTAAAAGCAAAAAAGCCAATCTGGTTTTTATTTGGAAACTTAGGGGAGTATCTAAGCTAGACAACCACGGACACTCCTAGTTAATAATCAAAATTTGAGTTAAAATTTATTAAGAACTAAAATTCATTGGAAACGTTCCAAATTAGTAAAATTGAAATTTAAAAAATGTATAATAAAGTGCCCAACAATTGCAGGAGAACTAAAACGAACCCCCTCAATGAACGAGATTTGACAAGGTAAAGTTTTGAACTAAAAAGTACAGTCTCTACTTTAATATAAGACTTCCTTTTATATTGAATTGAAATTGATTTCTGTTAAAACATAATTCATAGGTTTGAAAGAACCGATTGAAAGGCATTTGAGATACTCTTAAAGCAAATTTCAGTCCAAACTTATGTTGGAAACCAATTGAGTCTCGAATTTGTGAACTAAAGTATTAAATATTCTCAAGTATTGAATCGATTGAAAATATGTTTGAATTGAATGAAAAAATAGTTAAAAGAAATGAATGATAAATAGTGTAATAGTGTTGTGCACTTTATTCCGGACAGTATTTAACATTTATCGACACATTTATTCAAGTGCTGAGCCATTCATTCTTATGGTCACGGCTTGTCATCGCTGCCAATGGAGTTCTCTTTTGCCGAATTGTGATCTATGGCTCAGACGCTCTATTCCTGACTTTTCTTTACAATTCTCTGATTTTTCTTTTGATGACAAAAAGAAATGAACACTTTTAGGGATAGCACTGAAAAGAGCAGAAGACTGGCTCTCAATATGTCGCAGAGAAGGCACGCCTGCATTCATTTAGTTAGTCGGGTCCGACATTCGCCATGAAATTCATAGCTTTCGTAAAGTGTTTCTGTACTGTTCGGTGAGTTTCAGACCGTGACTGTCACTGAGTGGCCGTCTGTTTATCGGAGTCAAAGCAGGCGGAAAACGACAAACTGCTGCCATCAGACACACCATTGCATGTCTTCATTGCATTCGATCCGCTCTTTTCATATTGACTTATATTAGAAACTCTATTCCATAACTAGACTCAAATGTGTAAAAGGAGTGGCGGAACTCAACTTCTCATTTCAATATTAGTCTCAATAACTAATTTCAAATATAAGTTAATCAAAACAACTATTGGAATAAAACATTTAATTTGACCAGGCTGCAAATTTGTTTTCATTAACTATTATAAAATTAATCTAGAGAAATAAAATGTTGCACAATATTGAATACTGAATTTAAATTGATGATTTCAGATCATTGATTTGAATTTGATTATTATAGTCTTATTATTAGATTCTTGAAATGATTTTATTTTCAAGTGACTAAACTTTTAATAAACTAAATGAAAGTAATTTAATAATGAACATGGTTAATATAGTTTTTATAGATTTATTTGAAACTATTTAAACATTTATAAAAGCACTGATAAACTTATTTTCTATTGTGATTCCGCCACTGGTCTGTGAAGACTACTAGTAGTCTTTAAAATGAACATAGTTATATTTGAAAGTTTGAGCCAACTTTTTACGCTTCGATTTATTAACAAGAAGTGAATTGGCTTTTATTCCCAATTGGATCCGCTTTTGGCCACAAATACAGTGAATACTTGCGAACTGAGTCTGTGCTCAAAAACCAATTCAAAAACGATATTCTTATTTACCGATTGTCAAAATGTAGTCATTTAAAAGTTGATCGAACTTTCTTTAATGAATGACCTCGATATTCACATCAGACATATGTTTGTTTATGTTTGAAAAATGACTAAAGCTATACATTAAACTCATAGAAAAGCATATTTTTCAAGTAAAAGCTTCAATTTAAAGTGAAAATTTCAATAATTACCATGGCATTACTCTGTGCTTTACCTTAAAAGAGGGTATCATATTATAAATTTTAATTTAATTAGCTGGGTTGTTGTTTTAAAAGGTTTGAAAATTATTGAAAATTCGTTGCAAATACTTAAATTAGGTTTAATAGCCAATGATCTAGATCAATGCTGAAAGTAATTTCACAATTTTCATTAAGTGGTATATAGCTTGTAGTTTATTGTATTTTACAAGATTCTTTAATGAGCTTTAAGTTATTCATTCACATTCATTGTTACTTTTTTATACAACCAAAATATCCATTTTTACCTTCAATAATTTATTGAACTAGTTATCATTGTGAATAAAATTTTGCTAACTCCCTTACTTTGTTACATTGTATTTGATTGTTTGAAAGTGAATAGTTTCAGGTTATATTTGCGCATAAAATATGTTGAGGTTTAGTCATTTTCCGATACATTACTTTCAGCCTTAATCCAGACTTGACCAGGAAATCTTATTCAGGGACTTATACATTTATTTTAAATACTATTTTATGTACTATTATTTGAAGCATAATCTGGAGTCAAATAATATAACTTGGAGAAAATTCTTTCAAACAGTCTTTTCTTGCATTAGTAATTATAAGTGAAGAATTTTGGTTAGTAACACTTTAGAAAATTTACATTTATTGAAGTTATGAGTAACATCAACAAATAACTAAACTAAACAAGCTTACATTGAGATTGTAGACTCATATATAATTGTAAATTGCCCAGCTGTAAAATCTAGTAAAGGTCTTAGAAAAGCAATGTTTCTAAAAAGGTTTCTACTTTTCAGTCAGTTTTCATGAGCCAATTTGTAAGAGTAGATTCTTAATAAAGATTCTCAAAAATATAATAACAATCCAGGTGAGTAAGCAACAAATCTTTTAAGTGAAACAGTTCATTTATTAACCAATGAATCTTGGAGTGTTAAATGATAAAATGTCATTTCCAAGTCTTTCCTCTAATTTTGTATGCAATGAGCTATTCGAATACAAATTAATCACATCTTGCAAATACACATTAATTTACAAGCTTATTCCCATCAAATAAACTAACCTTTTCTTAGATATTTGAAACATTGGTATTGAATGTTCTAGATGTTATTTTAAAGAAAATTTAATAATATTTGAATCTTTTACGAAAATATTGTGGAACTTTTTTGTGGAAAAGTAAAAAAGGGCAGAAATAAGTTGTTGAAAGAGCACTGAACCAATGATTTTGCTATTGAGAAAAGTATGTGACCCTAAAAAATATATTTATGAAAATTTTTAAGGAATAAGTGTTAGTCAAACAGTAAACACGACTGAAATGGATCTGAAATGAGACAAAACGGCAAATGGTTTAAAAGTGCGATATATTCGCCCAATAATTGTGTATTTGGTGTGAAGTTAAATGACATCAAAGAACTCCAGCACTGATTCCAAATCAAAGACGACTTTACTTACAGATGGGTTGCCTTAACCGATGAACATACAATGATGGAAAGTAACGCCTATAGATTACGGGTTTGGGCCTACCTGTGCCCTCCGATCATTTGTATGTCGTCAACTATGTATAGACTTTGTTCGACGTCTTCTCGAGTCTTTTCTGGATACTTCCCATTTCGTCGTTTTGTCCATGCAACTTTTTTATAAGTATTTCATTAATATTGATTATAATGCAATGATAAATAAAATTATTGTTCATTACTTTTAAAAATTAATTCAAGATATCCTTAAATAATTTTAATCACATTAATATCTTTTTAATTGAAATAAATTATCTCAACTTGAACAAATCATAAATAAAATATGTAATGCAATTCTTTCCATATCTTTATCTTAAATAATATTTTTTATTGCAATTTTAAATATGGATAACAATTTAATTGTAATTCTTGGTATTTGATATTTAGCATTGCTCATTTATTAATTAATGATTAAAAGTTTAAAGAAAATGTTTGCATCACTGCATTACTAATGATGTGCTGCAGTGAAGCCATAATTTTATCCAAGCATTTGATGTAAAATTTGCAATTGAAATAAGAATATGGTTTTAGGCAATAACTTGTAGCTTAAAGAATAGGCCAAATAAGTGGTGACTGTTGTAGTCGTTGAGCAGTTTGTTGGTCACATGTATTTAATCCACTCGAAGAGTCAAATGTGTTATAGTGTTATACTTTGAGAGCGTTTGCTTTGAGAGAAGTGATCGCCGAATGCGAGCCAAAGGTTGTCCACAAATGCAATCAATTGTAATTCAGGCCTCTCTTCGTTCAGAGTTTTTGCATATAATAATAAAAGTGAATCAATGATTGCCTCGAAAGCTCTCCAACTGATGTATAGGCGACGAGTTCTCCCCACTCCAGATCACAATAGACTCTAACGTTTTGAAAAGAGGCACAAAAGGCGCTGACGGCCACTCAAAGAACCAGTCGTTACTCCGGTTTCATAGCATTGATTTCTTGTATTTGCAGGAAACGCTTTCATATCATATAAATTTCACAAAATTATATTCATCTCTCTCTCTCTCTCTCTCTCTCTCTCTCTCTCTC
>JAQIWP010001289.1:0-16029 GCA_034695525.1 Euzetes globulus
AAAACCACTTCTTCTCAGTTTATTACTCAGTTTCGAGAAATCCTCCACAGCTTTCTCTGCATTGTCTATGTCCACCTAAGCGGGGTATAAAATTGTTAATGTCATTGAATTCAAGTTCTCGATTATTTATACCTTGTCCATTGTGGACAGAGCAATCAAAATTAGTCCAGTTGCTTTTAGGAGTGAGTGATAAGGACTTTTGTCACAGAAGGGCTCAATCTTTTCCAAACCCATGTAAAGAGCATTGGTTTCCATTAACTCATTGATCGCTTGATTTGAGTCCCGAAGCGAATCATGAATCGAATAATCACTTGTTATGCAAACAATATTAGCTCTATAAAAATTATCAAAAATACTATCGGGTTCATCTTACACTTCATTATTATTCGAATCCATTTATTTTTTTCAGTCTTTGGACAAACTTTAAATATAAAAATGATTGGACTTTTTTATTTGCACTGCATTTTAATGAAAAAATGCCTCCTTTTATCCATTCTAATCAGTAATTATTTTCTAATCCCAATTGACCTTTCCTTCATTAAAGGATATAGATACATTGTTACAAAGCTTAAAGAAGGAATTAATTTGAATTAATCAAAATAATTAAATCTATTTTTATTAAACATTCAATTATTTTGGACAAACCATGAATTTAGAAATGTGAAGTAAGCTTTTAATTTATACTTTTTATTCAACCAAGGTCAAACCATAATTATATTTTAACGGCTAACGGAAAAAAGCACTGATTTTTTATCCTGTTGATTGTGAATAATTGTTCAGAAGACAGCAGAATTTTATCAGTTAAGAATGAAGTTGAACCAAGATATTCTTAGGCCAATTCAATGATCAACAGCAGTCACAAGTATTCCGTCAATTATTTTTCTAAAAAATATATTATATATTTGGGTTAACAAGGTTCTTCAATAAACTCGAAACTCAATATTCTCTATTACTTTTGTTAAGAAACAATATACCCATTAGTTCTCTATTTAAGTGATTTAATACTTTTGTATATTATGTCTAAATTTTGAAACTTCTATAAACATATCTCTCATAACCTTCAAATAGTTACATTGTATGTGAATAAATTTTGAGCTTTTTTTTTGAATGTTCTGCACCTATGCTTTAAAATTTATACAGCAGACCATGCTTAGCTTTAAGTACCTATAGCTTTAACTAATCATTAGTTTTAACTAAATTTAAGACCAAACCCCCAATCCTATGGACTTAATGTTAAAACTAATGGATAGTTTTAACAGCGCTTTGTTTTAGCTAATGGTTAGTTTTAACCAATTTCTGAAACCAAATGAAACAAAAATAATATTCAATAGTTTAACTCAAATATTACTCAAACTGTAAAACAAGCGCTCAGTTAAAACAGTTTTAAAAACAATTTTTTTATCAAAAGTGTGTGTTTTGGTCAAAATGTTGGACAAAAAGTGGGAAATAAAACACTTATGGTTTTGCAACGATTTTTCGGTCAAATGGGAAATAATAATTGTGAGGAAAATCTGATAGAAATCCACCGAAAATTAACTGAAAATACATTTAAAGCTTTAAAATAAACAAAAATTACTGATTTTTAAAAATAATTTGTAACATAATTGTATAAAACATTTGGTTTGTCATTAATAAACCATTTTTGACTTAATATTAATACCTTTAGCTAATCAATACCTTTAACCAATTTCTGTAAACCCATCTTGTTAAAGGCAAGCATGGTCTGTTGTACCACTTGCCGTATCTTTGATACCATTTATAGTTGTATCAACAATTTCAAGCCTTTATACTGTTCTTAAGGTAGCCACTCTTATTTTAAGGTAAAGAATAAGTTTAAACTGAGCCGTGTCCCTCATTTAATATCTTATTATGTGATTATAAAGTGCAATTCTTGTAACCTTCTTTCTGAAAGTGTGACATCGTTTCGACTTTATTTTTGTTAGCGATTTCGATGTAAAAATGTACAAATATATTAGTCAGGTCTTCTCTTTCTTTTGATGTTCACACCTTATCCATTATTTTTTTTTATTATTCTTCACATTTATCAATACAGTATAAACCGGATATAAAAACTTCGGTTATAGACAATATCGGATATAATTTGTTCAATTTGAAAGCACCGGCAGATCCTATGGGGCTGTAATGATAAAGATGTTGCTTATAAACAATCTCTTATAAACAAAAATCGCTTATAAATCACAGTTATGAAAGCCGTCTCACATGACTGCTATCTGTTATACACAACTACTATAAAAAATAGTTAAATTTTTCCACAAAAACATCAATTACAGTTACAGTTACAGTTAAGCACAATTGGTTTTAGCGGGATTCTCAATTGTAATTCTCTGAACTAATGCTATTTTCATTAGACATTCTCTTGTGCCCAAATGCTTTTCTCAACTGCTTGCTTTTCTTTGTCTGAATAACTCTTAGCCTTCGTACAAATCTGAAGTTCGGTTTGTTTAATATTCGATTGATTGTCTGCACAGTCTTTAATATCAAATGCAAACTTGTTTAAAATGCAAGAAATAGATTTAAAGGTTAAATATTAAACCCATTTTATTTCATTTGTTTATTTGTAACTTATTTAAATAAAATGTTTCAAACAAATTAAAAGCTTTCATGAAATTGAGAAAAGAACTTGGGCACAAGAGAATGTCTATTGAACATAGCATTAGTTCAGAGAATTACAATTGGCACGAGCTAAAACCAATTGAACTTATTATGGGAGGTCATAGTCTGTCTTCTTTGAAATTAGTCTTTTTAAGAAGCAGACATGAAATCTAATACTTCCAACTAACTTTGGTTTTAATAATCATTCCCATGGTTAGTTAAAAATAGTTTTGAATATTTATATAAACTGTAAATCAATTTATTTTATTCATTTTGATTATATGTTTTTTGCTCCTTATAAAGTCAAATGGTAGAAATATTGACAATTACAGTCTCTAAGAGCCATCAATTCATAGTTTTATATATTAGAAAAGATGAATCAAAATATGCTATTTGTGACAATACAAACATGACTAAAAAAGACTTATTACAGTCTTTATACACCTTTAGAAGTATTTTAAACTAGCAATGGGAAAGATATTTTGGACCAAAATTATCCCAATAATTTTTATTTGTTTTCAGCTTGTTAAAAATAAATAGAATTATGAAGACACATTATGACCTAGCATAATTAGCTGTATTAAAACTGAAAAATTGAAAATCTTATTTTCAACTACAACTAGAAATTAAAAAAACAAAAATTATTGTCTACTTTGCTTAAATCTGTAAACTTATTAGCATTTTTTAAAACTATTTAAATTAATTAAACGGTGATTTAAAAATAAATTTATGAGTTATTCGCTTATAGACAAAACCGGCTATAAACAACCAATTTTCAGAACACCGAGACGATTTTTATATCCGGTTTATACTGTATATAAGTAATAAAGTAAAACTAAAAGTTGAATTTTTTAGTTAGCACTTTAACTAAATTTTAAAATAAATTTTAATCTTGATAGTCTGAACAATTTTACTAATTCATTTATAACCCCAGGGTGTCTCAGAGTTATTTAACAAACGTGATCGGAATAGAATAGCAAGTATATTTTATTGTTTAATTCCCCCAACAGTTCATAACTACTAATAAAATCAGACAAATATTTCCTTTAATAAATATTGGAGATTATTATCGAGCACATTCAATATTTCACTATAAAGGATGGCCTCTTTCATTGAAATCAATGGCTCGTTCAGAAATAGTCTTTCCAACTAATATTTTATTCTGTGCCGCCTGTCCTTCTAGTGAAAAAAATCCATAGTTTTTCTGTTTTTTTTCATTGTGTCTATTATTCAGTGATAAGTGTCTAAACATAAAAAATTTCATCGATTTGTTTGTCATTCAACTGTTGAACAAAGCGTTAAATTCAATGAAATTCTGTACAGAATTTTATCTCAAATTTGTCTTATTTTTTGACTTTCTTTTCATTTTATTTTCAGAAATTATTTTCAATTCAATTATCAATTGGGAAAGAGAGGGGAGGGGAGAGAGAGAGTGGAGGGGAGAGAGAGGGAAGAGAGAGGGGAGGGAGAGAGAAAAAAAAACTTCTAAAAGTCTTTTATATCAAAGATATAATTAAATTCATGACAAATATAATTATTCAAACATTTCATGCAAAAGTAATTCTGGGTTTTTTTCGCCAATTTTTCTTGAAATTAATTTCGTACTACTTATCCAGAAAATTAATTAAAGTTTTCAAGCCTTGGATAATTGACTGGGAGTATAAGGCCATGTTATCAGTATTTGTTTTTCTTTCAATTAGAAATTGTCTTTGAATGGATGCAAAGTCAAGCATTTAATTGAATTACCCCTTAATAACTGCATCACTGCATTGCTGTCAAGTATAACTGGAAAATGTTAATTGTTGAAAAAGTCAATTCTTTTATCCTTGGTTGGCTCCCATTTTATTGCCAGGAGAATAAAATAATAGATCACCGAACTTACCAAAGTAACTTGAGGAAAATTGAATTATAATTGGGTTTTACAACTATTTATTTTTTGTTAGGCCATTAAAATTTTTAAAAACTAATCAAGCAAAACCGATTGAATTAGCTCTAATGTCCAGAATTTTCAAAAAAAAATAATCATCATTGAATAAGGCAGTTATTAAATTAAACATTGATAATCAAGAACATCATAACTTATTACAAGAATAAAAATGTATGTTTATAAAGGTTTTTTGTTTTCGGATACTAAGAAGTAACTGATCAGGTAACTAACAAATTCTTTAAAGAATTTTGTTGTATCTTTCACTAGAATTCACTTTCATTGAATTTAATGATGAAATTCTTCTCTAGTACTCTAGAGAAGTGTTTTTTGTTTGCTTTTAGTTTTTTTTTCATCAAGGACAAAAATTTATTTGCTCGTTGCCCGGGAAGCAATCTAGTAGAATACAAAAATTAAATTAATCTTCCATTAGAATAGCTTTCATTCAATTTCTAATCATGTTGAAAGAGTTCGCTCATAAGATTAGAAACGTACAAGAAATACCTTGGAAACATTAATTGTTTATTAGCACGACTGAGCCTGCACAAAATCTATTAAACTTTAAGTAGAATTAGAGTAAAAAACATTTTGAAACTTTTCGCCGAACCGTAAATTTTTAATCAAGGTTTCAGAAGAATTCCGAATTTTTCAAAGAATAAAAAACGAGCTTCTTTTAGACGACAAACCAGTACAATCAGGATAATTGAATTTGTCCTCAATCAAACTATCTGAAGAAAATAACTTTTATCTTATTATCTTTTAGAAAGGATTCCAGGAAAATTTTATAATTGAAACTTGACTAACGGAGATCGAAATGGATTGCCAAGGTTGTTCTGATTCCAAATGACAAATATTTGTTTATGGTACAAATTTTATAAATCCAGGGTTCTATTGCCAAATTTATAATTGAGGGTTCAGCAAGGTGATCAGAAAAAACAACCCCTTGATCCTATTTAATGTCGAATAACTTGCTTTTTCCAATTATAGTTACGTTTAAATAAGAGCTTGTCAGCCTAACGAAGGCAAATTGTTATGTAATACTGATTTATCAAGTAAAGAACTATTTTAGTTATACAATATTGTTTAATAGCAACGTGGTATTATTTAATATATTACTTGCACATTTGTGAGTCACTCAGACTCAACTAAAACTACTTTATAACACATTTTGTTATAAAAGTTATTTGTTAGATAAATTCTAAATGATCAAGGTTTCTATGAAAAAATTTATTTATTATAAAATTGATCTTGGGAAAAAATCATATTAGAGGTCTATCAGGATTGTCTAGCATGACATAACTGTCTAGACATAAAAATGTTCTTTAATTTTAACATGGATTTTTATGAATAAATCTTTATTAAAGTGATATAAACCATGAACATTTTGATGGCAGAGTTAGGTAACCATGATAAAGGTTCATTAAAATAATAAATATTAATGTTATAATCAAACAGAAGTTGGAAAATGTGTTAAATTAATCTTAATTACTATTTTTAGTGGCCTTTTTTGCTGAAGTAGTGAACTATACAGTCTATCCTCAGTTTAAAATTGTTCCATTAAAGAATATTCTAGGATAATTGACTGCCTTTTTTAGGCAAACTGATAGCTCAAACCTAATTCTAGATTACCCGGATTTAAGAAAAACTTCGATCTAGGAGACAGCATTGATCTATTTTTTTAAAACCGAGGATAGACTGTAACCAAAACACCTGCAAAACAACTCATCAGTCGGTAGTGTTTTAGCGACAAAAACCGTTTCAAAACTTATATTTAATACACTGTTTGTTAATCATTTCGACACAAAATAAAGTTATTAAATTCAATTTAGCTAGTTGTAAATTTGAAACTTGTTAAAAATGTTCGCCAATTTGACCAAGACTATCTTCTTATTCCTAACTGTTGTAACAGTAATCTTGGTGATTGCCAGCGCTGAGAAAAAGCAAGATGATTTAGAGAAAACGTGTAGCAAGGATGACGAGGCTTGCAAGAATACAGCCAAAGGTATAACACATTTTTGTTGTCAAGTATAGCCAAGGTCTTTAAATCTGCCTTTGTTAAATTAACATGTTAAAAAATATAATGGATGATCTTATAATTTTTGAAGGAATTTGAATATAGCAAGAAAATTAACAAGATATAAAGTATATTTAACAAAATCCCGTAATTAATTATCAAATTTAGGCCAAACCCTGGCTATACCCCATTTCTAAAACCAAAATCATTGCAAGAATTTGATAGTAATTTTGAAAATTCTTACTATTTTTCTAATATTTGTTTTCTTACAGAAAGATATTCTCCAAAAGTAAAAGAAACGGCTGATTCGACAGCAAAGGTTAGCAGCACAGGCGGCAGTAGCACAGGCGGATCAGATGCTGACACGTCATCAAAAGTCAAAGCAGACACAAAGTCATCAAAAAAGACTGAAACAAAAGAGAAGACCAAAAAAACAAAGACTACTAAAAAAGAGGACAAAGAAGTGGCGGACTGTCCGCTGTGCGCATACACCCGGCCACTGATCAAGAGCATCATGGACTGGATTAAGGAACTGCTTTCTGACCCGATGCTGATCATGATCTACGATATGTTCAAGGAAAAAGTCTGGGAGCTTGGCCATATGACCAAGGAATTGCTCGGCTTTAGGTTATTTTAAAGAGGAATGTCTTATTTTTTAGAGGAATTCCTATTTTTTTCTAAGAAAAACTAATAAAAATAAAGTACAACTGAATTAAATACAACGCTTTAGAAAATAATTGCAAGTTTATTGAAATTCAGATTGAATTAATGTCGAACGCGTGGCTCAAATTAAAAAACAAAAAAAAGTATTTTTTCAATTGTTTCTGGTGTTTATCACACGTATGTATTAGATGTTCAAAAACATCTGCAGAAAAAGTGTTTCGCTTTTTAAACGAAAAAACTTTTTTAATCAAATTTTAATAAAACAATTTCTCTGAAAATTTGTTTTCAGTTTTGTTTAAACTATTTTCTGGTTTTCACTTCAGTTAAAGAACAAGAAAAATGAGAAAATTGTCTTTAATTAGATTTTTAATTATTACAACACTGACAGCGACTTTGGCGCAGGCAAACACTAATGATCAAGCTAATTTGAAAGTTGCTAAGCTTACCTGTGCTGATGACGACGAGATGTGCAGCGTTCGAGTTGACGGTTAATTTAATAAACAATTAAACTTTTTTCACTTAATAATTCATTTTTCAGATGTTCTTGATGAAAACCACAATGAAAAAGATGACAAAACTGGAGGCGATTGTCCGTTCTGTGGCACAACCAAACCAATGGCATTCAAATTAGTGGCCTGGCTAACACAGTTAGTCAATGATTACCCAATTGTTCGGAAAATAGCTGAGTTTATTCGGGAAATTGTGGCTAAATTTTATGGCTCTCCTCTTGAAGATGATTTATTCAGATACGATCAATTATTTAAACAAGGTTATCAATATTTCAATTGAATAAGATTAAATTAAACAATGAATTAAAGCAGACTATAATCAAGAATGTTTAGTTTGAAACTCAATATTCTACACAATAATTGAAACTTGTTAATTGAAAAATTAAGACTTATCCTTATAAAGGACAGGCTTTAGTTGGTCACAAACTGTTAGCATGGTTGACTAGTTTCTGTAATTACCTTCTTTAATACCAAATGCAGTGTTAAATCCCTGGCATTTTGAGAGTCAATGACCAGTTGTAGGGAAAGAGACACTGAATTCAGACGAACTTTGACTGCATTTTGTAAACAAAGTTTAGAATTTTAGTCATTTATTTGAAGTCAAAATATTCGGGAAAGTTGTGATTGAATTGGAATTTTTTCAGCATTTTGTCAACATTTTGTTACAAACTAAAGACTGTGGCATTATCAGGATAATGATCTTGGTTTTTTTTAATTAAATTGTGATACCACAAAAAACAAGTTCTTTAAACAAATTACAATGAAACTTGTTAATAATTACAATTTTCAACTAATTAATTGACCTTTCACTTTTTATAAATGTTCAATCCACAATAATATCAAGATTAATCTTAATCTATCATTTTGAGATCATTTATAACCAAGGTGACCAAACACAAAGGTTAGAAGAGACAGAAGTCAGTTGATTAAACTTAACATACCCTTGCTGGAATAATTTTGTAATGAAACTATTGGATCATTTCAGGCCCTGGTTATACCACCAGTCAATCATTTCAGGCTTTCATGAATTGAACTGAAAGTCTGGCTCCGCACAGAACAATAGAGATGTGCTATAAATACGTGTAATTCGATTAGTGGTCACACCTGTCATCTCCTATTCTCTGGTTATTAATTAAAATTCTGGAAACTATTCCGCAAATTGTATTAGTTTTTGTTTAAAATTCAGTTCAATTTCTATCGAGTTATTCAACAGAAAAATGTTTACTCTTTGCAAAAGTTCACTTTTAATGTATTTAATTATTTATATCTGTTTTCTTGTGATCCAGGCCAAGAAAGATCAAGATGAATCTGAACAGACTTGCGATATTGATGATAAAATTTGCCAGGCTACTGAAAAAGGTAAATAATTTAGCTTGTTACCTAGGAAAAAAAATAATTTAAATGATTTCATCTTTTAGCCGATACTGAAGAGAAAGAACAAAAGTCTCAAAAGGAACAAAGTAGAAAATGAATTTTTATCGTACCTAGCACTAATCATTTAATTCTTTTTATAGTTAAGCCTAAAACAAAATCATCTGGCTCATCAAAGACCAAAACCAAGACCAAAAAGAAAGTAACCGAGGAGGAGGCTGTCCAGCAGCCTTCAGCGTTTCAGACACTAATAATCAACATTTTTGAATGGCTGAAAATGGTGACCAAGGACATTCCCATGTTGAACATGGCTATAGATATGATCTTTGGCTTTCTTGCAGCAACTTTTTGGCTTAAATAAGAATATTATTTAAATATGAATTTTTCAACAATTTATTTGATTTTATTGATGAAAATAATATTAATTAAAAAGATTTAAAGAAATTCTTGATGAAAACAAAGATTATTTTTAGCAAATGATCTTGTATTTAATGAAACTTTCTCTTTGTTTTCTGATAAAATTATTACCTTTCTTTTATTTATTCAATTAAAACTTGTCTTAAAGGTGACAAATCTAATTAAATAAATGAAATGCTCTATTAAATTTAACTTCACAATAAGAATCTTTTATTTAATATTTGTTGTATACATTTAAAAACATTAAACAAGTCAAATTCATCTATTTTTATACCAGTAAAATAGCATTTATAGTTTAAAATTGTTTTTAATTGCCAACTCTAATAGGAACTGTTGACTAGATGAATTACTTTTAAAATTTCAAAATATACATATTCTTCAACATTAAAAACTGACCCATAACTACCATCTATTGGAAAATTTTCAAAATACTCTAAGCTTAATAGATTAATTTTCAAAAAATGTGATAAAACAAGCATGGTAGGCTACTCTAATAGGCTTAGGAAGAAAAAATGGCAGCTGCGCGTTTAATGGCGGCTAAAATATCGGCCATTTTGTTCCATATTTTAAAAATTTTATATGATTAACTTTAATAATAGCTCAATTGTTCCTTACTAAATAACACTTTAAACTACCAGAAATTAGTGTTTTAAAAATAAAATTGCAATGATCTTTTCCGTCACTTTGTAAATATACCCTCCCTACACTCCCCTAGGTTGAAAACGGGTCATTACACCCTTTATAAGACCAGAGTGCTTACGAAACATTGTTCAGATTGTCGTACAATCTCTTGTCGAACGCACTCCTGGTCTTTAGACATGTCAGATTATTTTCCATGATTATTATGAATATTACATCGATGTTAAACTTATTTTGAAATTTTTTTCAGAACTTGTCTTCTTATCTGCAAAAGGCTGACAAAATTGACCTGTTTACAAATTGAAAAAATAAGCTAGGCAAACCAATATGAATTATTAATTATATTTGAAAATATATTAAAGGTCTGTTTTAAGAAAATTACCTTGCTAAGTGATAAAAAATAGCTGATACAATTAATTAATAAAATATAGCAAACCAAATGCACAAATAATTTTCGAATATCTTGTAACAAAGTAAAATGAAGAAATCGTTTATTATGCAACATGACTCTATAATTTATACTTAATGAAGTGAAGTGACCCTGGTCATATTTAAGTAACATTTAAGCTTTTGGTAAATATGAGATATGATTTTAATATTTGATAGAAGTTTGATCAAGTCACTCGCACTGAGACCAAACCACAAACCAACCAGTCCTCCACAATAGCAGATATAGTCAAGAGCTGACAGAACAGACTCTTCTTTGTATATAAACATGGGTTGAGTTGAGTCCCAAACGAGAATTCTTTTAATGTAAGTCTTTTTTCGATAGTCTTCAGAATCTAAATAAGTTTTGAAAACATTTGTCTTGAAGTCAGTTATCAGACAATCTTTCGGACATTTTTTAGTACATTTTGTTCTGTAATCGTTTCGATCAATAAATTTATGGTAACTTTCGTGAAGACTTGTATTGCAATCAATCAAATCATTTGGAGTGAAGCTTAACTCATGTAATGCAAAGTCAATGAACACTGGATTACATCCGAAATACTTTTGACAAATACTTCTACGACATCGACGATAGCAATGCCATTGAGAGGTTGAATAAGGACCCTTATTCTGACTATAGGCACGACATTCTCCGTAGGGTGGCTGAAGAAATCGGTGCTCATCCCTTCGTATTAGTACTGTTTGGTCGCTTTCAAAATATCCTGAGTCTACAGGAATGACATCATATGTTTTGAGTGTATTATAAGAACTGAGAAATAATTTTGTTTTAAAATTTTTGTCGATTTCATTCTTGAAAAATAGTGTCAATATTTCTTTTGAATTTCCGCTCTTATTTAATTTGATCTTGTTGAATTCAAGACTTGTGAATAGGTTCAATCTTGAATCTTTCTGAAGATTTTCCATCATATTTTCAAAACGATAGGTGTGAGATGTAAACTTGCTCAAATTTCTAAGAAAAAGCTTATCACTAAAATGAAATTTGAAATTTTTTAGGTTGCTTTCAATTATAACTGGATTAAAAAGGTGATGATCAGTTACATTGTTCACTGCCATACAACTCATATATCGATTCAATAACCAAAGGGCCATAACCATAGTATTGATTAAAGAAACATGGCTCTTTTATCCATTCATCTTTTAGATAATAATTGTTTCTTTTGATTGGAAAAGTTGTCTTTATGTTGAAATAGAAATCATTTGTATCTTGTTCATTGTTCTTGACTTCAATTTTAATCATCTTTTGGTAAATGAAATAAATGAGCGAAACATTTATTATTTCTTTCAACAGTCCTATTGTTAAGAGTACTTTTAAAGTAATCTAAAAGAAAAAGCAACGAGCTAAGTTTTTTTATTACAAGTTATTATAAAATAAACCAAATAAAAATTGATTAGGAAATAAGAATTACACTAATGCCATTATAATGAACACGAATGGTTTAAGAATTTGCTCATTACAGAGGAATGATCATTATAAGTGATTATTTTCAACATTAATACTAATTGAAGTGGATCTAGAAGTTATTCGTTATAATGGAAAGTTCATTATATATGATGTTCATTATACTGGCATTTGAGTGAAGTGAGTAATTATAATTTGAAAATATCTAAAAAGGAAACATCTATTTGGTGTAGAGATTATTTGATTAATTGTAGAGCTGGCCATTCAAAACCTTTCAGGGGGAGGCGGGTGGGGCTGTCAATCAATACTTTAATGGTTAAACCCAATCAGTCAAAGGCTGTTCTCCCTGTTGGAGACCTTATAGTTATTTATCAGAGGGAGCAATGTTTTTATTTTTTTAAAGAAGATCATAAAGAGTGTTTCTCGGAGTGGGGGCTCAAACCCACAACATTCTTGGCTCAAAGCGAGCGCTATAACGGCTGAGCCACTCTCGACCCCCAAATTTTGGCTATTTTGTCAAAAGCGGAAATGAAGGTAAAACGGTCAACGAAAATAGCGAACCGTTATTATTTTCTAATATATGCTTATTACCGGTGTTTTAAGACTATTTTACAAAATACAGCCTCCTACTGGTCATAAATACTATCCATTCATATTAGTCTTGCAAAAAATTTTAAAAACCTAGTCCCTTACTGATCCCTTTAAGGGAGTGGGAGCAAAGGGACTGAAAGTGAGTAGGGACTCACTTTTTCAAGACTATTTCATAAACTCAATAAAATAATTTAAAAATTGTCAAAATCGATTACTGGCCCTGGCTTAATTTTTTATTCAATTTCTATTGCTCATTTATAAAATAAATGATCAAAATGCTTTCTTTCAAACTTCACCATAAGTTATGCCCTTGCTACTAAAATCTAGGCTGTAGCTATGAACTTTGCAAACCTACCATTTGCTACTTTATTTTAAAATAAGACGTAATTGATTACCAAGCATAAATTATTCGAACATTGTTGTTTCACATACTATTTACAAAATATCTCTTTAGCCTTTTAGGAATTATTAAAAATCTCCGAGGTAAATATTTTATGGATTAGACTTATAAAAAGAATAAGATTATAATTATGGAAAGGCTCAAAGGGTTTAGGAAAACCAGATTAGAGAAAAATGTCTAGTTCAAAATTTTGAAAATATATTATTATTTTTATCTATCTAGCTAACTAAATTTAATATTAAAAAGAAATGAACTGGCTTTTTCAATCGATAAAGAAAAAAATTATACCACAAAAATGGTCCATGCCATTTTAGTTGTTCTTAAACTAATAAAATTTTCAAGTACTCGAGAATAGATACGAACCACCAAGTGAAAAACTGAGAAAATTGCCATGAAACTAATACCATGCCATAGACTCAGTATATTTGAAATACTAATAATTAGTTCAATGAAAACCATTTTTGCAGCATAATTGTACTGGGTATAAGTTTCGTATTTAATTTGAAATCTAATTGTTTTCGGGTCGAACAAGTAAGCTTTGTCAATTGGATGGGATTTATCGTAGGAAATGTCGAAGAACAATTGATCCCACGGTTCACCACACTGTCCTAGGCAACCTTCATTCAATAACTTATTGAAATCATTGACTTCGGTTTCATTTTTGTTGCAAAAGACAACATTTGGTTTAATTGTGTTATTCATTAACTGAATTGTCAGCAAATGGTTTGCATTTGGAGTACAATTCCATTGGCGTTGATATCCATTCAAATAGCAATCGTTAAGACATTTAAAGCGATTACTTTCCCCATAATTCTGACAATTTGTGTCATAAGGTTTCGGCAGTTTCTTGAACTCAGACTTTTTTATGGAAACCGTAAAACTGGACATTTGGTCGATAGTATAATCTGAAAATCGGATCTCATCGCTAAAGAAATCAGGCAACGAATCTGCTGGATGTATGAAGTATTTGAACTTGCACAATTGTGGCAAATACAAAAGACTATAGACCGTGTTGTCCCCATTTAAGTACATAATCGTTTCAGATGTTAAAGAGTTGTTCTCCACTTCTTTATTGTCATTGATTTTTGACAAATAAGTATTGCATTTACCAAATGGTGACAGCAGTCGAAGAGTTTGACGAAAAACTTTCTTGGTAGAATAATTCAGGAAATAGTTATAAAGTTCAAATTGGTTGTTAATTTCACTAAAATCAGCGTTGGTTTTATCATTTAATTTTCGATAATTTTCATTGAAATCTGATTTATTGTTGACATCCAATTGTTTAACAAGATTCTTTCTGAAATTTTGCAGACTGTTCAGTTGCGAGATAAATTTAATATTAGTAAAATGCAGAAAGTGTATCAATTTTCTAATATAAGAATGATTTGATTTTATAACTAATTCTTCTAAATGGTCTTTAAAACTAGCATGTGTCAAGTAGGTAGTTTTTATATTTTCATCGAATAATATTCTCTCGAAATTATTTTCATAGCAAACAGTAATCGCAGGAATCGAGTCATCATTTAATCTGTTTTCCCGATCTCTGTATGGAATCCATTCGACGCTTATTTCTGTCGAATAGTTTAAATAATTATCAATTAATGACCAGATTTGATATATGATCAAGGGTATTGATATTAGTTTTAAAATATTTTTCCAATTAAGCTTTTCTAGATGAGAAACCAATTGTTTAATTTTAAGAAGTATCAATTTAACCAGTTGTATTTTTTTTAGCCACGAAAATAATAGGGTAATATTTACGTAGAATTTGACAATGAGCGAGAACTTTTTTAAAAACAATAAAATTAATCGATTCATATCAACGAATGAGAACCCAATCCAGAGTCCAAACAGTCCGCCGATGTTTGACATGAAGTCAACGAAAGTGTACTTTTCGTGTGAAATGTATTTGATTTCAACAAAATTCTTGTTTTTGATCAAAATTTTTGTTTCCGTTATATTCAGAACCAATGAATTGTCAAAACGCGAAGAAAAGTATATTTCATTGCAGTCTTTGATACAAATATTTTCGCAAATATTTGATTCGATTTTAAAATCAGATATATTTTTATCGCAAATTTTATATTTAGTTTGACTCGAATCGATTAAATTGAATGAATGCCAAACAAAAGGATTGGGTAGACATTTATATTTCTTCAGATATTCTTGTTTAATACAGTTTTGGTAACATTTCTCTCGATTTTCTTTGGAATCTAATAAAGAATTTATAAAATTATTATAAGGAGTGATGTGAAAGGGTCTGAACTCATGGAACCAATACAAAGTGCAATACATGCTTATAAATCACTAGCAGGCATGTGAATGAGTAAACAATTTCTTGGAAAATCCCTCCCCCACCACCAAGTTTGTTTCCATTTTAAGGTTTAGAGACTAAAGCATCAGCTATTTGTCATATAAAATATTTATTATGTCGTCAATAGTTTAAGACATGGATCAGTTAAAAGTTATTTTATTGTTTAATATTTTATCGAACAAAAGATTGAGCCCTGACTGGGATAGAAAAGGCTACAGTAAAGGACACTGAATATATTTTGGAAAAATATATGAATACTCTATATTCAAATATTATCTTATCATGCAATTCTTATCGAATCTCAAATAGGTAAGACAATCTAGATAATATTAAAACCACTGTCAATTCTAAAATTAAAATCATGCCAATAATATGGTTTATTTTGATTTTAATATTGAAGTTCTCATTACATTATTTTACTTTATTTTAATTATATTTTGTATTTTTTAATAATTTAAATGAAATTATAAATTTTTAATCTATAGTTTTAAAAATACCAAGTTTAAATTAATATTAAAACACAAAAAAGAACCTCTTAAAAAATTTTGAACCTGCGACTTTATACTATGAGGTGACTACAATAACCATTGAGCCACCAAGATTTTATTAAAATTTGTGTCTAAATCTAAACTTAAACTCAAAAACTATTAAAGGGGTGTTCAATTGATCTTGACGGTCGGAAATTAAAGATATTTCGACAATGGTAAGAGATATTTAAATTATGA
>JAQIWP010001290.1:0-16028 GCA_034695525.1 Euzetes globulus
GGCTTTTGGTCGCTATTTCCGTCCCCCAATTTTGAAATATACCCCCCCCCTATATCCCCTCCAAGATTTTGGTATGAGAATGAGTCATTATCCCCTTAGTATATCCCCCTAGGATTCTTGTCTGGGCAAAACTATGATAATTAATTTAAAGTCTAGTTCGGACTAAAATACTTGGTAAGTAAGATACTTAATTCGAACATTAATTAGACATAACATTATTTTCTGATAACATTATATAATTAATATGCGATTTTGTATTCATTGATTGCAAATCAATTGTGATAAACAATTTAATGGAAAGAGAAAATCAGACGATTCTCGAGACATGAGTGAGAAATGTTTGTAATGAAGTGAAACAGTTGCGAAAAATTCCAACAAAACTATTTGCCGTATTTTGAGGCGTATTCTCAAATGCCTTAACCGTAAAGATTGATGAAACCATTTTTCAGGTGATAGTAATTACAAAGCAGTGCCGGTGCGGTGCAAACCACGCTTTTTGACAGCTATTAAAACATCTAAAGACGAGCCGTCGATTGGGTCTCAGCCCTATTTCACTGCAAATTGCGATAAACTCAAACATACAATTCGAAAGAGAAATGCTCTTTTTTATTTTGTTTGCTTCACCAAGACGAACAATATGTTCAAAACTTCACATGCAATTCAACTTTTCTATAATCTCATTGTTAAGGTATTTTCATTTTGCAATTATTTCAGGTTTATTTTGAGTAAATAATCCAAGATATAGTGCAACAATAGCTCATTCTTTATCATGAATGGCTAAAGGGTTTATATTTAAAACTAACTAGGATCCGAAAATTTTAGAATACTAATTTACTCCCAGGGTTCACATAGATTTTAGCCTATTTTTCTCAAATTTAAACTTTTTTTTTGAAAATGGCAAACTATTTTCTGCCATTTTCTGCCTTATTTTAAGGAATTTATCCTTGAAACTTGATTAAAAGCATAATTACATATTAATTAATTTTAATTAAATTAAATTAAATTAAGCTTAAATTCAACCAAAAGAAACTTAATCTAGCACAAAACAAATGTTTCATATATCAATTTCTGTCTACCCTGTCTTAGACTTTTTAGATTTGGGTTTTCTATCCCTAAACCCAAGTTAACAATCCCTGTTTATCTAATGCAGAGGTGGCCAATAATGGGTTGTATTTCATTTCCCATCGGTAAACTGAAAATACCTTCTTACCCCCTTCTTATTTTAGAAGAACATGGCCGTTTCCGTGGTTATTTCCATTCGCCATTTCACCCTCCCTCATACCCCCAGAAAAAATGTTGATTGGCCACCTCTGATGGCCACCTCTGATCTAATGCTTCACTCTATCTTTTGCTTAATGACAAAACATTGAACATCTCTTGGGTTTAGTAAAATAATGATGACTGTAGTGTTGAACATATTGATAAAAATGCAAAAAAGTCAAAAGAAAAATAGTGTTTGTGTTTGAATAATATGTTTGAATAACAAATGAGTAGTATTTATGACAAAAGAAAAGCAGACTTTAGACAAAATTTTTTGGATAACTATTCGCCCATAATTTGGTCCAAGTTTTAGGCGGATCTCAAGTTTGTTGTGTTGTCTCTCCAAATAAACAAAACATCCGACGTTCCGCTCATACAAGAGCTCAGCTTTATTTCAGTTTACAAACGTTTATAACCTTATGAGCCAATTGTCATGTAATGCAACGCCGACTGATTGGGTAATAAAAGTTTATTACTTATTCACACTTTCAGCTGTCGGTAAATACCGTTTATAACTGATAAGGAACTCATTACAATCTGATTATGTAAAACATGTTTTGTCATTCTTATCATTGATTTCAATGATTTCACATTAAATTCTTTTACCAGAATTAGCATAAAGTCTTGGTTGTGACATCTAATTGGAGTCTACTCTACCCTCGCCTATAATCACAAATACATTTTTGTTTTGTTCAAATATTTAGAGTCGAGAAAACTCCCTTTAAAGTAAAGATCACTAAAATATCTACATTCTGTGAATTATTCTTACCGCATTACCCAGTAATAAGTGCATGCCGGTATAGACAAATAGGACCTTTCTTTTAAAAACTTCATGTTTGGATCAACACGGGCAAGCCGGTGTACCCGTGACATACTAAGATCATCAACCTTACTTTAAACAGGCACTTTCTTGTTTTAGTGGCAATATGGTAGTAAGCCTAAGACTTAAAAAATAGCGTCATTCTGATCAGACTTATATTAAATCAGTGGCCAATATGGAGGATATTTTCCGGAGGTACACACAAAATATCTTTCTAGACAAGGATTATTATTAATTATAAACAAGGAATTTTGAAAAAATACATTCAAAAGAATGAGTCTGGTCAAAAGATTTTTAAAAATCAAATGAAAATGGAAATAATTGAATAGCTGCGGCACAGACTGTGAAACATTATCTTTTTTTGTTAATAAACCATTGGTTCGCAAAAAATGAAATTAATGTGAAATAAAAAGTATTATTTCGAGAAAAGGTCTTCAAAGAGGAATTAGAAAAGGTTTTGAAATGTTAAAAATTTAAACTAAAAATCAAAATCAATAGATATGTGCGGAAACCCCGATTCAAGTAACCATTTTTGTGCTTTACTTTGACAAAAATGTTTTATAAAACTTTAATCGATTTCTATGTGGAGCAGAATCTGAAGAAATATCATTAAAATGAGTGATGAATGCTAGACATTAGATTAAAACCATTTATTATTGGATTGTGTTTGGATCAAAACCGCCTACTCTTCACTTTCCATACATTCTTCCTCTTCGATCATTGATTAACCATTAGTTTGAATTTATATCATTCAACAAAAGTGAGGACAGCGTCTGACTCAGGAATATAGAGTGGCTTATATCTGAAGAAACATTGGTTCCTTCAACATTTGTTCAGCAGTTTTTAAAAACAGACGAACATAAAGAAAAGATCACAAATTCGTAAAATTAAAACAAATAGGTTAATATGATTGACAAGGTTAGATACACGAAAGTTTCTTTCGCTTTTCATTCACTCTTTTAATGTTTAGGACTCTGTCAAAAATGAAATCGAAGAAAAATATACCAACGCCAACAAATTAACTTGCGCACATTCAAATTATTGTATATTAAGTTGAATGACTGAATTGAATTGAAGCAAGTGAAAGTTAAACAAAAAATGATTTTTAGTTGAAATTTTCAAAAGAGCATTGAAGGCAATGTTATGCAAAGCATTTGAATGACTTATGAAACATGAGCTTTGAATTTAGACGAAACACAAACACTAATTAAATTTAAACAAAACTATCACTTAATCTACCATTAAATTGAAACAATACTCACAGCCATCCGATAGCGTCGACTGAATCCAAATGAAAGATAAAAAACAATAACAATTTCGATAAAATAAATAATTTTTTCATTTTTATGTCCAATTCGTTTGAAACACACAATGAATAAAACGCTTTCGACTATTGATCGCAACTTAAATATTAAAAGACAGTTCTGTTGAGAGACTGTTCACAGTCTTACTGCATACCAATGGATACAAATTGGATTAAGAGTACAATAATTGAAAAGCTATGCCATTGACGACAATTGTTCCAAATATTGTGTCTGCGATTCAAATCACTTAACATTTAATTCTTTATTAGACTATTATTTCTTAGTCTTTAAAACAACTTTTAATGTCTGAGACTTCAGATTCTCACAAATGAACGGACTTTAAGATAATCGATAAGTAATTGATTTCATATTAAAATTATCACATTCTCAACAAAATAAAGGAATATCACAAAAAACAATAACACATTAAAATTATTTGTCATCTTTTTATTATAGAGCTTTCACTTATCAAAAGTCAATAATAAGTAGTTTTTGTTTAAAGTTTTCAAACAATAGTTTTGATTCAATATTAATAAATCCTATAAAACAAAAGAAAGACAATTATTGATAAGAATTTGGTGATAATAGACATCAAATAAAGAATCTGTTTTTAATAACAACTTATTAAAACTTCAGTTCAAAAGTCTAATTAAAGACCAAATGTCCAAATCTGTAGCACTTTTAGTCTCCGATTATTAGTTGGAAAATTTTCTAAATATAATTAACTTTTCATAAGTTAAGACAATTTGCAACTTAAGACAAATTGATTACAAATGAAAACCGAATAAACGATTTGAGCGAAACACTAATTGAAAACATAACTTAACTTTTGATAATAAAATTGAACTAAAATTTTGATTTTCCAATAGCTTTGAGACACTTTTAATACCAAAGTAGACCTTTTTTCAAAATAATAGCTGAAAATTAGCAACGATTTAGTGAAAAACTTTAAAAATTGACATTTTAATTAAAATAGGTTTGAAAAGCACTGAATAAGTAAATAAACGAATTCATATCGTTTTGATTGAATTAATTTCTTCAAAATTCTTTCCTTTCGTAGGAAATGCCGATACTTTCAGACACCAGAAGAGTCGAGTGATGTGTGAAAGCAATGCATGGGTTGAGAGTTGAGCTCAGCTTAACCTAAGATTTTGAGGTTAGCTTTGAGTTAAACTTGAATTTCAATGTTTCAGCCGAAGAAAATAGACTGTGCCTGAGAGGTGTGCGCACTCACAATGGGTCTCACATTCAAATCACATCAAATATTTTGCCTCAAAATAACCACAAATTTTTATCGAATCAACTTTTTGTAAAGATTTTAGTCAATTATATTTACTAATCAATGATCTGAAGACAACTTCTCGAATATGGAAGGCTTTGAGTACTTGAGTCTGAATACACAAAATATCATTACTTCAAATTGTATAAGATTATGTTTTAAAAAGATCATTTAGTAACAGTTATTGAATAATTTTATTTTAACCAGTTTCAAATTAGACTTTGTCTGAAATTAAATTGGTGAAATTATTAGCAAGTTAGTGAAAAGTTATAAATTGTCTTTTTTCCCAAGGTTCTTGATTGCCGACCCAAAGAGACCAAATATTATTTCAGGGCCCTTGGCACTTTACATGTTTCAGATTCCAATGTTATTAGAAGTTAGAAATTCTTTACCTTTTATATAATTTGAGGACACTATTACCAGTTTAGAACTAATTTGCATATTACATGTATGTGATGATTATTTTACAGAATTGAGCTAGTTCTATTGATTCTAATGATTCCAACAAACTTTTGGATATTAGGAGCCCGTTTATTTATTGTATAAGCACTGCGCAGTACCACCAATTTCAGTTTAAAGGCTAAGAAATTGTTATTAAAAGGTTACGATCCGCGCATTCTGTTTACACAGTAATAAACGGACTCCGAATACCAACCTTCATATCAGTATTTGATATCAATGCTGACCTCTTTTATCGTCAATAACAACCTCTAGTATTAAAAAAGTATTTATATTTTTTTAACAAAATATAAAAAATACTGAATAATTGTATAATTTTATGCTTAAATTATTTAAAAGTTTAATTAAAAATAATGTAATGATTTGAATGAGTAATACAATTGCATTGATTGGAAGTCAAAATAGGAGCCGATAATGTGGTAGGGGTTGGGCCCCAACACATGTATTATTAGAAAATGATTTGTTGTGATTTTGAGCGCTTTCTTATGTAATGCTTTGAAAACAAAACTAAAATGAAGTGAAAATAATTTGTCAAAAAAGTGTCGATTGATTTGAATGACAAACATTTGATTTGTGGTTAGTCTTCAACTCTGATTGTAGTGATGGCCGCCAACAGTGATGAGATTAAAGGTCACGACACGTCCGGTTTCAATGAGTCCACCGATTCTGACCACATTTCCGACAAATTAGAGTTATTTGAGTTGCAATTGAGTCGATTGTCTTCAGCCAAACAAGAATTGATTTCTTTCATGCGATCAGAAAAAGAGGCGATTATTAAGAAATACGAAAACATTTTGGAAGATATCCGACAAGACTTCGGAGCAAAAGAAACCGATTTTCAGCAAACGATCGATAAGTTGACGGCTGAACACAATGAGTACCAGAAGAAGACACAACAAGAGATCAGTGAATTTAATGTTCAGTTAATACAATCTACACAAGAGTTGGTCCAATTGAAGCAATCGCTTAATGACTTGCAATCTATTGTCAGACAAAAAGACTTTGACTTAAATAGAGTTCAAAATGAGTTAAACAAATGTGAAAACGGGTTTAAGATAAAGACAAATGAATTCAATTTACAATTCAATGAATTGAATAACAAATTGTTAGAAATGACAGCAAATAAAGATTTGTCTCAAAAAGAGATTATTTCATTGAAAACTAAATTGAATTCTTTAGAAATGGAGAACCAATCGGTGAAGTCTTCACTATTGTCGGCCAACGAAAAGAACCAGAGTTTGGACAATAATCGCGAAACACTTTGTGCTGAAAATCAAAGACTAAAACAATCGTTAGATTTTGAACAGAAGGCTAAACATGAATGTATGGAAACAATTAGATCTCTGACCAATTCCCTGACTGACAATCAAAAAGAGATCGAACGACTTCAGAAGAATTGGTCCGATTTAGAAAAATCTAGAATTAATGAAATTAATTGTTTGAGACAAGACATCACTCAAAAAGAACAAGATTTTAAAGAACAAATTAATCGTTTGACTCACGAAAAGAGTGTTTCCGATAAGAAGTCAGTGAATGATATAAATTCGTTGATAAAAAAGTTAAAAGAAACCGACGAAGAAGTTCACCGAATCAGGACTGAGGCTGAAAGGGACAGACACCAAATGGAAACTATAATTAAAGAGAGGGACGGAATGATAGCTGACTTGGAGTCCGACAAAACTCGAATCGAAACTGAATTGAATGAGAAAATATCAAAACTATCGATTAAATTGGACGAAATGACTGATGAATTGTCTGAAATCAGTTCAAAACGAGATAAAGTGTTGAGTCAATTGACGCAAACAAAGTCACTATTAATTACAATTGACAACGAAAAAGAAGTCCTAAAAACATCTTTGGTTAACGCAAATCAAAAATGTTATTCACTTGAGTTCCAAATCGATTCACTTAATAATGAAATCGAAAAATATAAACATTTATTAGAAAACGAATTAAAGGAAAAGAGAGAAAAGACTCAAATGTTTGAGACAATAACCGATTCGTTACGAGAGCGACAGTCAGAAGTTGAGAGACTCAATAAATTGATTAAAGATATGGAAAAGAATTGCAAAGAATATGAAGGCTCTCGCACTTCAATTATGGATGACTGCAACGAATTGAGGAATACTCTAATGGAAGTGGAAAAGTCTCGGCTCGACATCAAACGAGAGCTCAATAATTACAAAATCAGTAATTCTTCGCTTGAAAACAAACTCAAGTCTAAAGATCACGAAATTCAAGAGCTGAAGAAGAAGTTAGAGACAATCAAAGAAGAGAAGAATTCATTGAAGGAGTCACTCGACTCTTCCGGGTATGGCTTCTCATTTCATACCTTTTCAGTCTTTAATAATGAATTAATCTTTTCAGCAAATCCTTGTCTCAATTGAAAGACATAAACGCAAACCTTTCGCAACGCAATAAACAACTGATGGCTCAGATGTCTTTCAATGATAGCGAGCGCCGGGAGTTTGAGCGACAATTGAGCTCTTCTTGCAATGCCATAACTGACAGAGAAAATGACGTTTCATTACTTAAAAAAGATAACGAATCGCTCAGAGAAAGAGTTAATAAATTGGAGAACGAAAAGAAACGTTTGGAAAGAAGTTATTCTTTGATAGAAAAGGAAAAATCTGTTTTGAAGACTACTTTAGAAGATGTCCAAAGAAAAACGAGCAAAACTTTCGACACTTCCGGAAGAAATGACGTGATTCTAGACGAGGCGAAGATCATTACTCAAGGATTGGCTGCACTCGAACTCAAAAATTTAGAGCTTCAGAGAAAAGTTCAGGGATTGCAGTCTCTCATGAATGAAGCCGAAGGTCTCAACGGAACCGATAGTATCCATCAAATCAATGGAGATGTTAATCAGCCCAACGATTCGGTTAAACTACGTTTGGCACAAAAACACGCCGAAGACCTGATCGATAGGAGGGACTTATCGTCAAAACATTTATCGAATCTCGAAAAAGAAGTATAACTCAGTTTAAGCTTTTCCCCGACATTTAAAAGGCCTGTCTTTATTAGCCATTTCCGGGATTTGGGCCTCAAAAAATTCGGTTCTAAATCATTTATAAAGACACCTATGGTCTGTGGTCTGTCCTTATAATCAATTCAATGTTATAACCGATCATTTCTTCCCACATTTTAAAAGAGAAATACATTTAGATATCTAATCAATTGTCTTATTTAAACCATATTTAATGTGAATTACAGATGCTTTTCGAAAATGAATGCAATTTTATACGGGTTTCAGAATATGGCTAGTTGCTAGTTGCTGTCTTTATCATTTATAAAGACCCCCGTCTCAGAAAATGGATTATAAAGACAGGTTTTTAAAGTTGGAGGAAAGGGTTGATAATTAATTTCTCAATTCTTCTTCTTTCCCAAAAGTTCAGTCGTTTTTCTTTGAGTCCAAGTCTGACGACGACTCCTCCCCGATTCAAAGAGCCTCCGATTCGGTCGCATTCTGTGACCAAACTGGGAAGTGCTAAGCATGAAAATGAGACATCGACTCCATTGCCGCTGTACTCTTCGACTTCTGGTTTAAACGTCAAACGAAAGTTGAATTATAATAAGAACTGAAATTTATTGTCATAATTAACGGAACGCCTCTTCGCTTTAAATCTAGTCTTTCTTTTCATTAGGAGAATCGATGGATCAATTGATTCATTGTTTAATCTCATATCATATCAGAATAGCATAAATAACTCGCATTAATATAAACGAGTCATTTATTTGGAGTTTAATTTATATTCAAATTGATTTTTATTGAAACGAAGCCTTTAATTGAATTGAACGCAACATTCCGTTAACATTACTCCAAACAAAATTCTAAACAGTATTCTATTCTTTGGAGTTTTGTCTCCAAATCCGACCAAATATTTGTAAAATTTTTTTTAATTTAAATTATTTTATTTTCGATATTATTTAATATTTTGCTATTTGTTTGAAATCTTCAAAACTTTGTTTATTTTTCTCGAAATATACTTAATTTTGTAATTATATTTAAATAACTATATTTTTAGGTTTGTATTAATAATCTGAGCGACAATTTGATGCCGTCCTTCACCTATAAGTGCCATTAAATGAACTTAAGATTATATCAAATGATAGCTTCATTCAATTCAACTGTAATTTAATTCATGAATAAAATCTTACGACTATTTTCTTATCTTTATTTCTAACCTAAATGTGGTTTAAAAAACAAATTCCGGTTTAATTAACACTCATTAAGAATGCGATAAATGAATTGAACAAAAAAAAGTTCTGTTCATAAATCTTGAGTTTCCGATGAAAGTCAAGCGAAGACCTAAAGAACTGTCTGTTTGGACACTTTTATCGATAAAATTAAGATAATTACAGATATTTTATCTACAGATGAATTAAATATTTATTCTGAAACTTTCCGATAGAAGTTTGTTAAAAGCATTTGTTGTTTTGTTCCAAATTTCAAATACATTATTAATAAAATGGTTCGGAACAGACATGAGAGTGAAGGTCATCCCTTGATTGCCAACTTTTACTTTATTTTTTTCAAATATGTCTTTCTTTACATTTTTGCAAATAAAATACATTTTGATAACAATATTCACTAAAATTAAATAAACTTATAATACAAAAAGTCTAATATATCTATTCATTTAATCAATAAGTCTTTGATAATATAATAACTAAAATCCATGAAATTTGAGCCGATTTTGTATTTGTGAGGTTCTAAAGAAAGGATGTCTCGCCTTAAATATCAAATTAACATAACTTCTAACTTGAATTTATGCAACAATTGCAGGAACAGATCATTTGTTAACTCAAAGGAGTATATCTTCTAATGATATTCGAAATATTTTACAATAAATTCAATCAAAAGTGAAGATTATTTACGGAAACAAATAAAACTAATGGAAAGGGTTAACAAAAGGCAAAACAAGTTTAAAAATTGATTCAAAGAAAGTCTCGAACTATGATTACATCCGTCTTCTCTGCACTCACAGACAAATGTCTTGACCTGAGGGTTGGATGTCTTATAGCAGGCTTTGCCGGACTCCTCGAAACCACAACTCCTTATAATACGAACACTTTGTTCGATGTCTTGTTCTTGTTTTCTGCACAACTGATATCTGCCCGCAAACGAGTCGTTCTTTTGATCGCAATCCACATAATATTTGGCCAAATTGGCAGATAATTTGTTGGCATCTTGTGGTCCGGAAGGAAGATCCTTGCAATCAGGTTCATGATGAGAGTTACACTGCCAACAATGAATGGCCAGTCCGGTCCTGACCACAACCATCAATACCAATATGAGCATCAAATGGCGTAACATTTTTATGAATTGTATTGAGAGTAATAAAATGGGGTTAACAGGCTATCAATGGTATGAGAGGCGGAATACAAGTCTGTATGTAAGGCCACTACTAGTTTACAAAACCAGTGAAGTTATAGAAAACTTTTTAATGGAAGAGTTTGAGGCAAAGAAAGGCACTGACGAGCGTTTGTAGTAATGGCACTGAAGACGATTATATAAACGCTAAAAATAAAGTCATCTATTTTAGAGCTCCAGCAGTTGTGACATAATTCTAACTCTCATCCAATCTATGGCTCTCTACGAGTACCCTATGCTCTAGCGCTCTGGTGGCCGACACTACACTCAAGAGATAATGCTGGTGCAGCTCCTCTCAGGCGTATGCCTCCTATGCCTACTTTCCTCTAATGCATCTGGTTTTGCAAAAGTCTGTCTGTTCTTCTCTTGTTTGTGCCATTGAAACTTGCTTTTCATTGTGAAAGAGAGGGGAACAGACATTCAATTTGATAAAAGTGACAGCACCGGAATTCAGTTCTTCTGCCCTTAACTCACATTAGACAAGCTAGTTAAATCATTAATGGGACAACTCCAACAAAGGAAATCACAATAACTTATTATTATTCAATGAGTTTAGTTGTAATTCAAATTGTTATTCATTCAAATTAATGCAATCAGTTTTAATTGAATGCACAAAACGACTATTAATTTTGAATTTTTCTATTTTCTTATTCAACAAATAATAATATCAATCAACTTTAAGTTCATATTAACTTTCATTTAATTCTTTATCGCAAGTATCTGAAAACTATCACTCAAAAGATATATTAACTCAACAAGAAAACAAAGTTAGAAAAGTGTAAAATACCAAGCTTCAATTTAAAAATAACTCAATTAAAAAGAAATTTATGATAAAGAATAGTAGTATTCACTTTCAATATTCTTTTTAGCATTTCATAGTGGATGAAACCTGAGCCAACCAGTTCATATATCTCCATCAATTATTATATTTAATGCCTTCACTGTTAAGTCATTAATTATTGGTTTCAAAATTTTATAGAACTGAGAAAGGTAAAAATATTTACTCGATTTAAATGTACGAAAATGAAACACTGTATTCAATTTAAAATTTGTTTCTTTTTAAGCAATTTTTCGATTCTATATAAAGGTATTGGTGTAATACTATATGACAAACACATCATTGTACTGGTATGACTAATATTATACTAGTAAAACGATTTAATGTGTGAGACACGATTGCCTCAACCGTTCCGCTAATTAAATTTGATTCAATTTATCACTAGAAACAGCATTTAAACAACTCAGAAGTCCTTTCATTTATTTTCCATATAATTTGTAGTTCTAATCAATAGATAAACAATTAGTGAATTTTAATCAGAATTCATTGAACGTAGACTTTGTTTATTATCCTTTCATTAGAGTCTAGGTTTTACTAAATTACAAAATTCTATTAAACTTATAATAAAATATGAAATTTAATTATTATCACAAAAATTTTGAAAACTTAAAGCTATTTTTTTAAAAGAAAAATGTTATAAAATTAATTACAAAATTATTATTCTTAGATTGTAAGTAAAGTTTGAAAAATCATTCAATTATACTGAAGGATAATATAAGCTTGTGTTGGAAAAATCAGTATTTAGAATTGCCATGTTAAAATAAATAAAAGTATATTCATTATTTAGTGATTTTGATTGCCATTAATAGCTTTGAGCAGATGTTTGGCACATTTTCATCAATCATTTATTACTTGTATCTAGATTCTAGAGGATTGAATCCTTTCTCTCTTCTGGGATCGAACACAGATTAGAATTGTCCAGGAAGTAAAAGACTAAACTTATTCCCGCTATAAAAGTCAGCATTAGAAAGATGATCATAATAAGAAATTGATAACAGGGATTTTCAATAATTTAGTCACTAGTTTTCTACTAACATAAATATAAAGTTTCTTTTTTGAATTAAACTTGATATTTTTCTTCGTCTGTTTCACCGAAATTTTATTGTTTTTATTTTTGGTCAAATAATTGATGAATTCTTTAATCAATGTTTTCAGTGTTAATATCACAGAAACTCTAAATAATATTGAATCGAGAGAATGGATACCATAAGTGGTTTGGAATAAGATAAACAGGAATTCCACCACTACTGTTTTGATAATTATCTTGATGCTTAACATCAAGATCTTTTTAGTTAAATACTGAATGACTTGAATATTAATTACGGAAGCTTTGAGTAATTGCATTACAGGACTGAAAACAGGCTTTAAAACTGCTTTCAATGATAGGATCAGACAGGTTTTGACAGCTGTTCGTATCACAGGATATAAGGCTCTTCTGATAACTGCTTTACACAGAGTTATGGTCAGAGTTTTGGTCATAATTGTAATCACAGAATATAATGATTTACTAAATACTAATTTGAGTCTCGAAGTTATGGTGTGTTTAACCAATACTTTAACCAATAAAAATGTAATCACTTTTGACAAAACTTTCGATAAATTTGTTGTTTCGTCTGTTTTCAAATCTGATTGATTGCAATGTTTGATATCATCCTTATGGCACATATTCGTCATATTCCGCTCCACTCCTCTTCTGCTCATATATTTTAGACCTGTTAAAGAGTTAAATGTTCTTCAATTAAAGTTATCAATGCAATCGGTGAAAGGGAAAAATTGAGTCCGGATTTATTCTGAAGATTAATAGATTTGAGTTTAAGTCATATAAATAACTTTCATTTAAAGGATCTGAAGATTAAAGATTTTTGCCTGTTTTTAAGACACCACAAATAATTGATCTTTTCTTATGTTATACCATTGGTTAAGATGACCTGTCCCTCAATTATTTATTACTAGAAAAGATTATAACCCCAAGTTTATGTGAGAAATCATTTTATTATTTCATATCTTTAGAGTTCAATATTATTGAATTAAGAGTTCTTTTGAATAAATCCAATTTAGTGCAGGAAAAGTAGAAACACATTCAAAAAGATTATACACATAATAAAGCACAGAATATTTAATATTATTTGCTGTTTAATTGACATTTTTTTAAAATGACAATCAGTCAATTTAAATGCCATTTTAATGAATGTCTTAAATGATTTCTTTTTTATGCTTAAAAATTTATAAATTCAAAAATGACTTCAATTATGACAACAATCCGAAACTTAATTCAATTTTTCAAAACTTTATGTTGATTTAATTTGATGGATAATAAATCAATAATAACAATGATTAGTTCACATTTATAAAAATATGTTTGCCTGGAGTCATTCAATTTGTGATCTCTAAATAACAAAGGGTTGTCCAAATCATAGATAATCCCATCATAGATATTTCCAGAATACCTACCTTGAATTAAAATATCCCCTAGCGAGGTTAATTCTTCTAACATACTTTGTTGGAAGCGAAACGCACTCCAAATAATCTTTCATTTTATCACATTTATCCTCAGGGCATAAAAATACTTTATTTTCAAGGCAACGATTGACAAAGAAAATGATTGCTAAGGATTTTTTTCATAAAAATTTCTTTGGTTTTTATCTACATTTTTAATTTAAATAGTTTTGTGAATTGTTATAAATTGAATGAAACGGAAATTTAAGATAAAAATGAATAATATTTTTAACTCACATAAGACTTTATTATCTTCTAAATCGAATTTATTCTTCAGTTCCAAATGAATACTGTTTTGGGCCTTCAATGAAATAAATCGATTGCTTTTCAGTTCAATATCCG
Source organism: Euzetes globulus (assembly GCA_034695525.1). Lineage (NCBI taxonomy): Eukaryota > Metazoa > Arthropoda > Arachnida > Sarcoptiformes > Euzetidae > Euzetes > Euzetes globulus. The sequence continues at coordinate 14,173 of JAQIWP010001290.1, forward strand.
GTGAAATATTTGTTATTAAAATCAAAATCCAAAAGAATTTCCGCATTTTTATTAAAATAATTGAAACTGAATTCAAACAGATTTAATAAAATCTGATTTATAAAAATGAAAGAATTACTTTTAAATAAGAGTCGACAACATAAATAGCAAAATGATTTCCCCGGACTCACGACTTTCACAATCAATGATTGAGTCCCAAAAATAAATCAAATAAGTAAAGCACTCCTGAGAAATGATATTTACTTTTTGTTAGATAATCAAAATCTTAAGAGTTTATTAATAAATGAGAAGTGCTTTCAGAATCTTTTGATTGAAATTATATTGTTTTTGATGATTGATTGCAGTGAAATGAATTGTCATCAATTGAATAAAACTTCAAATCAGTTATATTGACGTAAACAAGTATTTGCAAATCTTTTGAAGTTTAATCCAATGATAACCCTTTAGAGAGTGTTCCCAAATCAATATCTCTTTGGACATTTTTCATCTATTTATTTCAAGGCATCCAGGCATAATTTCAAATAAAATATAAAAAGATTTCCGACCTTTTCATATCAGTTACGTGCCTGGCAATTTATCAATTGATAATTTTATCATATATTTTAATCATTAGAATATCTGAATTGATTTTAAGTTTTGTAAGAAATTAGATCAGGGATGCCCAAGTGGAGTTCCCTATACATATAAGATTTGGCTATTTATCTGATGAGATATGGAAATATAAGACAACGCTTAAAAACCGGTCATTTCACATAAACAATCAGTTTCCATACCTTATGAGATAAAATCTTATTTAAATAGCAATAATAAATAGCAATTAATTTGTAAAATATATTAAATATATATGATTTTTTAGTTCGAAGGAATTTTAATCATTAAAGTAACATTTAAAACTTATTTTCAAACATTTAACTGAAATTTTGATAAAAATTAATTTTACAAATAATTAAGTATGGCAACTAACGAGGTATGAGATTAATATGGTAAGGGAAATGATAATATGGGAAATAATAGCCAAAGTTGCAGTCAATGTATCCCAGGGAAGGATACATTGACCGTGAAGAATATAGTAGGTTTATTGACTCGTTTTTCAGGCCAAAATCTTGGAGAATACAGGGAGGGGATATTTACAAAAAGCGACCATATATCTCTCACTTTATAACGACCTTTGCGGAGTATTACGGTAACTTTGAAAACAATTTAAATTTTTGCCCTGTATTTTTCCAATCAGAGATTCTCTGAGACACGTTCTCCCCAATGGATGAATTTTTAAATTTTGACAGGTAATACGATAATTACTTAAAAATATTAACTTTTTCCCCATATTCCCCAATAATTCATTTTTTGATATTATAATAGAAAATAATCATTTATTGTATCTATTAAAAAATTATCACTACTCGAGAGTACTTAGGCTACCTAGGAGAGTTTAAAGATTTTGCCATGTATTCTCTATGAGAGACTTTGTGTTAAATAGTGCTATATAATACACCTTGGGACAGTTGTTTTTAAAAATGAAGAAAAAATTGCGGATTTTTGGCCTCCATTACTGAAAAATGGCAATTTTCGAGGCGAGTCAGTCTTTATGGAACAATTTTTTACCAAAACCTAGTGAAATAAATGACAAAATCTCGGCCTAGGGAAGTGGTAATTCGGGAAGTCCCCCTTGCACATCCCTGATGTATCCTTAAAAATTTCGGTCGCGCGAAGCCTTAACAGTCATTTTTCTCCATTTTGTTGACCATTCTCGGTAATTTCAGCGATTAAACTGTTAAGTTTTATGTAAAATAAAGCAAGACTTATCAAGCACAGTTTCAACTAATGGAGCTTCTCACTCGAAGCTTCTCAATTTAATA